>BMAW01128110.1:661611-800449 GCA_019974015.1 Nephila pilipes | reverse complement strand
GCTATCGTAAATGGAGAACTAAACTATTCACAATTGTCCTTTTTTCACACTTTTTACGGCAGCGGTAGCCGAGTGGCGGTTTGATTCCTTCGAGTCGCGGGTTCGGGTCCTGACATTTCACTAAAGACCCAACGTGGATTGGTGCTGATGTACTTTAAATCTGTCCGGGCTCCAAGTTCTCACTTTGACGTGCTGTGGAAGTTCGGAGAAGGATGTGCCAGTTCAGGTGTCGTCATCGTTGCTTGACTATGATTCAAAATTTCGATGTCTGTTGCCAATAGACATGGTGTTGTTTCTAAATGCGTTGTTAATAAATAATCAATACATTTTTTTTTTGCTTCACATTGAAACAATATTATTAATAGTTCAACTTACCTACTTCTAAATTTAGAAGAGGAGTTAGATATATTTTTTATAAAAGAATGGCACGTTAAATTATGTTTTAATCAAAAAGCCCCCACTAACATTCTTTTAAAAAGTTCTAATAAGACTGCATTCAAAAGCTTTCAATTAGCTTTACTCAAAAATATGCATTACAATCAAAGAGAGCGAATGTTTTATTTTAATTATATTAATTTCAAAAGATTTCAGTTTTTATCTGTTTGATAAATCAAAACTGCTTTTCACTTGGATAAGTAAAGGATAGAAATGACTTTAAACTCAAATATAAGCTGAAAGATAATGTTCACTTGGATCAGTAAAGGATTGAAATGACTTTAAACTTAAATATATGCTGAAAGGGAGCCATGTAACAATTACTTGCTCGTGAATCAAGATTGAAAAACTATATTGATGGAAAATATGAAAGTTTTTGTAGAAAATTTCAATTTATTTGTTCATAAGATAAACCAGATACGATACAGATAACGACGAAATTTTTTCTCCGTTTTCATTTTTTTTCAAGTTGTAGTGTTTTATGTCCCTTTAACCAATAAAATTTATTTTACACACTGTTTTTAGGAGCATCTATCTTAAATTAAATTATTAGGAAATTCATACACAGATACTTCTCTGGTGAAAGAGATTTTCGACTTAGCTATTTTAATGTTATAACATATGCGTTTCTTTGTTTATATTTAAACAATCAAACATATTAAGTAAAAAATCTATGTGCATATTCCCGTACATACCTATTTCCGCTAATAATGAAAGGAAATTTTCAAAATATATTGTAATTATGAATTTTTTTTTCTTTTTTGGATAGAGGTAAAACTCGTTCATAAGTATGACGTTATTCACACACAAACAATTCGTCTTTCCAGCAGATGAGACCATCTTTGTCTGCTTAGGAGTACAATCACCAAAAACAACAACTTATTTTGATAGTAGCTTGATTTCTGGTGTACAATGCTGAATTCAGGTTACATCGACAGCATTATCTCGAAACAAAACTACGACGACTACTCGACGAGACAGCAATCACATTTTGGTTTTGCATAAAATGATTATAATATCAAAACGATCTTATGGAAGCGCCAAATTTGTTTGGTGCTCCGTTTAAAAGACAGCAGCACACAACGGTAACACCAACTAGTTTTAGCATCGTCATCTGTCTTAAAAGAAGGATACTTTTTTATCCCCCCTCTTATATATATTATTCCGAATTCGAAAATGCTGTTCAAAAGCCCATATAAAGAATAATGTGACTTCCACAATATTCGGACGATTAAGATAAAGCTGACGGAAATCCCTCTTTTTCCCATCATCCTAAACTGGGCAGTTAGCCAATCGCCCGCGAAAACATTTTGATATCTAGTTTATTCAATTCCGAGATTCTCTGATGTCATATTATCTTCATTTTTCATACTGTCAGCGAACATAAAACGTCGTACTTATGTGAGAAAATTTCATTTTGGCATTCAATGACGTTTTTTTTCCTCGCTAGGCTTATGCGTTTCGCATAAAAGTTATCGATGTGCGCAACAAGTTTTTTTTTTGTCATTATCATCACATGACAGTCCGATATCGTAGATTATGTACCAAATGTCTCAAAAAGCAGCAACAAAAGTAAAACGTGATAAAAAAAAAAGATCCATAGATTGAAAGGGACTTGCACATTCATATTTACCGTGGTAAGATATTTAGTGCGAAATAATTGTGATTCCCTATTAATGTTGCATTTATTGAAAAAAAAATTCATTTCTCCCACATCAACGTGCGCGACAACTATTTTATTTTAACTAACTGCAGCTTACTTAACTAAATACTTTCACTTAAAATTCATATGAGATCAGACAAACTTTTTAATGACGATAACCACTTAATTTATTCATTCAACACAGTTCCTGTCTCGTTACCTTTTTGATCAGTGCAGCTTACAATAAGCACTCCATCACCCCGCGATTCATAGCTTTTTTGAGTATCAAGACGCTTACGTCCGCTCCACTCGGAGAAATAGTCTGATCTACTCTGCTCTGCTCTGAGGGGTTCGTATGACATGCCATACTCACCCTTTTACAAAAAACACCCTCTACTGGCGAGGTTTTCTCACGGAAGATAACACACTGAGGAGCAATGCGAGGGCTATTAACGATGAATCTTGTAATTTTGAGCCTCGGCGAAGTGACGAGGACGACAGCTGAGCTGACACCTCCCTCTCTCCACTTCTATATCACACCCACGGAAGGACACAGGACCTCGACCCGATTTAACGTGCATCATCCCCGCTATAGGATGAGTCTTTAGTGGCATCAGGGCTAGAACTCCAGACTCGACGAAAGCAAGGTCGGCCGAGAGCTCACTAGTCTATCGCGGCCTAGTAAGATATGAAAAAAGTTCAGAACCGTGAAATATAGCTTGTTAATGCAAATAACTCCGTAGGAGTGACATATGCATATCGCTCATTCTCAAAAAAAAATTAGGATACGAAAACATTGTGCAATACTGCATGCCTATTTTTAATACGCAAAAACAAAAACAGTGCGTGATGTTTTTGGGATTCAAAATGGACATCGGGCTTATTCATATCAAATGCAAACTTATCACCTGACATCCCCTTAAATCACATTCTCTAAAGGCAATCCCTATTCCACACCAGCACTGCAATACACTTTGCAGAGGGAGAGAAGCAACCATTCCTATTGATTAACTGTTCCATATAACATCGGATGTAATATCGCGACTGCATTCAGTATTGAAATTGTGGTGGAGAAAATGTTGGGTATTTGAAGCTATAAATCATGGGTTCAAAATTTTTAGGCTTACCACCCCTTACTCAGAAAAGAAATATTCCCCGCTCCCGCTCGAAAAAAAATTACTCACTGCTCCTTTACAGAAGAAATAAAATATGAACGATTTCTAGAGAAATCAATAATGTAATTGTCAATCTTTTCAACCCTTTAATAAATACTTAAAAATGCTTGTGAAAATAAAAAAAGGAAGAAAATGAGTAAGCAATGTGTGACGCAGAAACTCACCCCCCCACTTTTTTTTTTATTATTATTCTTTCGAATACTTAATATTACGTTCGAAAATTCATGGTGCCGTGTAGAGCGGAGCCTTAATTTTGTTGAGAATTGTTCAAACTTGTAATCCAGCCAGAAAATATGAGTATCATTAAGGTTTAATTATTACCAAGAAATAACCTATATATTTGTATGAAGTTTATTCTGAATTTTAATTTATCTTTATGTATATAATGGTGTAAATTGCAGCTATTCATGATGATTTGTTTAGTTTCAGGAAATCTCTCTCGAAGGTTAAAGTAATCCGCAGTATCGTAAATAGTTAAGTGCTACCCCGAGATATCGTAAAGTTTTAATTACTACTAAAAATAATCGAGTTAGAAACTTATTTTGTATTTATTATTCTTGCTACACAATCACTGTCTAGAGTTACACATTTCTCCGGCTTCCTGAAACGAAACAAATCAACATTCATAGCTGCAATGTACAACATTATGTGCATAAAGATCAATAAAGATCACAAAATATACAGAATAAACTTTGTCCCGGTATCTCGGTTATTTCTTGGTAGAACTAAATCTTTTCTATACCCCTACATACGCGCACTCACTGAGGTGCACTGCGCATGCTGTGAGTCGTTCGTGTACTAGTCAAAAAAGTATTGAGAACAAGGCTATAACGTATCAATGCCTATTCTTATTGCGAATTGATATTTCTCAATAGACATCTTGAGCCATTTGTAGAAGCAGGTTGGATAGATGTTGATTTTATTTGTGATGATTTTTAGTACAAATCTAGATTTTCAGTGTGTTTTTGCAAATATTGCCCAAGGATAAGGCAGTTTGTCCACACACACACATAAAGAGTTTTGGGTAAATAATTGATTTGGATAAAGAAGTTTAATTAATAAATTAATTATACTTCGACTCCAAACACCACCTTAGATCTCTTCAACAATGGGAACTTCTGCCGTAAATCCTATTACGTTTCGTAATCAAAACGTCTCATTTCAAAATAATTACTTCTTTTTTAGGTCCCCCTCCCCTCGATTTAAATAGCAACAGTGTCTGTCTTTTATTGTCTAAATATGTTTCATATCATACACAATCTTGATCACTCTGAGTATAAATCTGAAAACTGAACATCTCTGCGAGACCGATAGGTATGTTTTATCATGTTTTATCTTATAAACCAACTTTCGAAAAACCCAATATTTCATGTCTAATAATAAGAAATATTTAAAAATTTTATGTCGAAGATGAATCGCTCTTTTTTTTAACTGCGATGAATCAGTTTTTATAATGAATAATTTTTGTAATACGTTGCTGATTAAAACTCGATATTGTTTTGGTAATATTTCTAAATGTAAATTGATGAAAAAAATAGAATGAATGAGAAATTCCTCTATGATTTTCTTTCGCTCGTGCAAATTTTGTTTCATTTCACAATACAATAACCATGTCGTAATTCAGTAATTTTGAAAAGAGCCTTTTAAAGGATTTTTTTGTCGACAACAATTCAATTTCGCAATAATCACAAATATAATCAAATTTCCGAGTCATCGATATTAATTCACTGTTAATGATAACAGATTTGATTGATTTCTAGGAAAAAATTTTACCATTGTTTATTTGAAAAATTCTTTCAAATACTGGCATAATTGACACAAGGAAATTATTCCACCAAAACGTAAGAATATTTTGATCGACAGCCGCTACGCGTTTTCATTTTCATTTTGCTTATTACTTTAAATATAATTTTAATATTTTCATACTTTAATGAGGTATTAATTTTTAAAAAAATGGATGATGAAATAACGGGTAATGAAAAATATTGCAATATTGATTTCTGTAATAAGTTAGAGGTCATATGGATAAGGATGCAATGAGGAATTGAGTAAGAAGTATGTAAGAGGCAATTTTTGTGATATGTTATTGATAAAGGTAGAAACGGAATTACTTGTAACTATGGTTTATAGCATATGTTTGCTAAAGAAGGATTGATAAATGAGGAAGTTAATGATAAGGTGTTTTGGTAAGGAAATATAAAACAAAGGTATTTTGGAATAGCAACAATAAAAGTGAAAGTGTGTGTATGTTTATAATAATATATATCTACATAATAACGTTAGTGATAATAAGGATAATGGAATACAAATAGAATATAAAATATTTTTTATAACTTTAAAAATGTTAAGTTAAATTATAAGAGACGATAAAAAGTGCAAAACATATAAAATGATTTATAATAAACGATTAATATTAATTCTAAATTTATTTAATGCAAATCTTATAACTGTGTTTACTTAAATGTAAAATATGTGACTATAAATATATAAAATAAAGTTATAATAATGTTTATATATGTATTAATCAACATAGGCAGGATTCTAATAACTTAAAGTTATAATAATTACGCAATAAAATTGAAATTATACACTTTGATATTCATAGATTTGAAAATGTAGAATTAGTTATTATTAAGATTGTACCAAACAATAAAAGAAGCTTATGGTTTGAAAATTATTAAACATTAGGGCTTACAATATTTTTACTCATGTGGTCTTCATGTATTGCTTTAATAAAAAAATAATTCAATTTCTTAAACGAAATGATAAGAATATTTTTATGAGAATAGTAGTTATAATATGAAAAAAAGTTTATAATAAATAAAAAAATAGGGGTAGAAATAATAAGATAAAATGTATGAATACTGGTGCAACAAAATAAAAAATGTATATCTTAAATAATAAGTTTGAAAAATATTTTAGAATTGAAAAAATACTTTCATTTTTGGTAAGAAAAAAAAAGAGAAATTAAGGGATTCGAAGGGATTTTGTTATATTAAACAACTTAATTAAATCGTACTTATCTTCATATTGTTAAGGAAATCTGTAATTATTTAGTTCATTAATATAAAATTGATCATTGTAATAACAATAGTCAAAAAATAGAATTTTTTAGTATTAGATTTATGAACAATATAAATTTTAACAATATTCTAATAAGCATAAAAACAATCTCTATTTATAATATTGATATTAAAAAAGCTTTTAAATTAAAAAAAATACGAGACGTTTAATATATAATTATAATAATTGTTAAGATTTATAGAACAAGTATGTTTGTAATTGTGAAGATTACAAAAAGAATATATAAATAAAGAATACCAACATGTGAATACAGGTAATCTAAATATTGTTGTGTGCAGATAAAAAATCTTAGAGAAATTATGAATAAAGGTACAGGTTTCAGAATTATGATATATAAATGATTATAATAATTATTATATTAATGAAAAAAGTATTGAACATATGCATAATTTTTAGCTAAATTTGCTATTAAATATAATTTACCCACTGAAACTTTCAAAGAATACTAGTTTTACATAAGAGAGTACTTTAAATATTTGAATTTTTTAAGGATAAAGATAGTACTAAGATTACAGAACTAAAACGTTCTATATAAAAAATTACAAGATAAATTATTATTTGTTACATTGATAAGGTCCTTGGTAATTTATGATATTATTTGCAAATAACTATAGGTAAAAGGGACTAATTACTTTTGATTAATAATAATGCTTTTGATAATTTTAATAACAGTAATGGAGAAATCACCAATAGAATTAAAGCTTTATGTAAAAAATGGATTATACAATGAATATTGTAAAATTTTTCCATATCTTCTTTCTACCCTTAATTTCATAAAGTACCTATTACACTTAGATCTATGACTAACAGGCGTTAACAGACGTTCGTACAGATGCTTGTAAATCCTGTCCAATTTAGTTCGCGATTAATAGTATGCTATGGTAGCTTTGTTCAGTGAAGCTATTCTCGTGTAAATAATTTTTATACCGTAATACTGTGTAAATTCAAATTCAGCGCCTGATTTCGAAACAACGCAGGGTGATGGTTCTGAAAGCTGTAGTGAGCTACCATCTAACCTGACTAAAAACACAGAAACAATTAGTGCCCATGATGATGAGAAAATGAAAAAACGAAAATATGACAGCGATTATTGCAAATGTGTTCGTAGTTGACTAGGGAAGAGTCAGAACCAAAGCCGTTTTGTGTAGTCTCCAACGAAGTTTTTGCAGACAGCAATTTAAAACCATCACTTCATCGTAAACATCTTGAAACAAAATATTTTATGCGCTCAAGGATAAACAAGTCGAGAATTTTAAAAGAAAATTAGCGGGTAATGTAGAAAGTGTAGTGTCACTTCTTTCTTGTCAACTTCAAATGAAGATAGTAAAATGGCCTTTGAGTAAGGTGACCAGACGTCCAGACCCGATTTTTAACAATTTAACCTGCGTCCCGCGGGGTTTTAAGGAAGTCCCGATTTTCAAAAAGAATGCATAACAAGCTAGGAAGCGGTGGAAGAACGTGAAGGGAATATACGGTTTTCGGCTTCCATGCAGCTATTTGACCAGGATATGAGCTTTATATTATTTTGGTAAATTTTATTTTGTTGAACTTTAATAATAAAAATAATTGTTGAGAACTGATTATCAGGAACTGCTTATCAAATTTCGCTTTGATCAGTAGCTAGAATACGACCACCGTTGTTTGGACTTATTAATGAACAGTGGCATTTTTCGGCATTGGCAGCGACGAAAACATTTTGTAGCTGTAAAACGAAGAGAGAACACTTTGTACACTTCCACAGATTTTATTCTTATGGCGACATGTTTCGCTAGAGATTTAGCATAATGTGGAACATTGTTGTAAAGGAATTACATCTTATACAAAAATTGGAAACGTAGGGGAATTTTAGAAAGGCGAAGGGTCAGGGTGTAAAGAGTTTATTGGTCGTCCAGGAAGAAAGGCCTTCGCATATTGAGTTTTGTAACTGTCTCTCATACGATACACATCGTACTGCGTGCTAGCGCTAGTTAAACAAATAATGTCAACAAATCAGCTATTCAGATGATTTAGATAAGTAATTTATTTGGGTACCAAATTTTTAATCAAAATTCCCCCCCCCCGGTCAATAGTGTTCCGCTTTAGGAATGTTAAAATCTGGTCACCTTACCTATGAGGCATCCTTTCGAGAAAGTTATAGAATTGCAAGATCTGGACGGGCACATACAATGGCAGAAAATTTAATTGGACCATTTGCAAAAGATGTCGCAAAGTGCATCCTTGGAGAAAAGGCAGCAGAGAAATTTGACCTGGTTCTTTTATCAAATAGTACAGTGTCACGTAGAATTAATGGTGTTACAAATAATTTGGGGAGTGTAATTTTAAAGAGAATTAAACTTAATTATTTTGCGATCAGCTTAACAAGTCGACCGTTGTAGCAAATGCTGCGGTATTGCTTGTATACATTAGATACATTTTTATGAATTCCTTTCAAAAAGTTGTACTGTTTACAAAATCTTTGAAAACCTTTGCAACCAGAGAAAAATATTCGATCTGCTCAAAGAGCTTTTTGAAAAAAATGGAATAAACTTATCTTATTGTGTGAGTGTAAGCTCAGATGATTCAAAATCAATGACAGGAATGCATTCTGGTCATGTGCCATTGGTAAAGAAGATCAGTGCGAAAACTGAATGGGTTCATTGCTGCATTCGTAGACAAGCATTGTCATCTAAGTGTATCCCTGCAGAATTATTTACTACTTTAAGTAATGCTATAATAATTGCAAATTTTTTAAAATCGCGTGCTACAAACTGCCGTCTATTCTATGCGATTTGTGAGGAGATTTTGAAAGCCTTTACTTTTCTTTACTACTTTACATTGATGTTAAATGGCTCTCCCGTAGCAAAGTTTTGACAAGATTGTTTGAATCTGAACTTCAAGCATTTTTTATTGATCACTCATTTCGTTTGTCTTCTTGTATAATTGATATTCTTAGGCTGAAAGAACTTACTCACTTGTTGGACATCTTTTGTAAATTAAATTAAATCTGGTATTACAGGGCACAAGTGTCACTATCTTCAGTGTGCATGACAAAATTGAAAACATGCTGAAAAATGTCAATCTTTGGATCGAATGTCTGCTGATGAATAACTACGAATGTTTTGGTTCTCTCAGCAGCATTTTTATCAGAAAATTGAATTAAACGTGATGAAAAATTAAAAGGAATATTTGTGAACATCTGAAACACCTTTCAATTAACTTTCGATGGTTATTTTCCTAATAGACCCAATATTCCCTATCAAACGACTGGATACTTAATCATTATCAAGGAGATGTAAGTTTAGAAACATCTCTAACTGGAGAGTGAAAAATTTAATGAGTTATCTTGTGATAGTTCTTTAAAATCTGTTTTAAATTATTATTCTTTAAATGACTTTCGGCTCAGTGCACTCGTACAAATTAATATTCTGCTTTGTCAAAAAAACACCATTAAAGTTTTACTACCCTTTTGCACAACATATCTGTATCAAAAAAGATTTTCAACATAAACACATCGTAAAGATAAATACAGAAACAGATTAAATGCAAAACTTAACCTAATGTTCTAAAAGTGAAACTGTCAGGCATTGAACCTAAGTTTGAATTTTTTCTCCTTAAGACAGCCATAAATATCCCATTTACATTTTTTTTTTAAGATTTAACGCTTACTTAACTAAGAATCAGTTGGTTTATTGAATTAATTTTATATTCATTTTCTTGTAGCTATCATTTTAGATTTTAATTATGTTTGTATTCAGATGTTTTTTTATTATGTTTTTTCGTTTCTTGTTATGAATTATTGTGCAACATGAAGAAAAGTGTTCTACCAAATTTGATTGATTTCTTACCTAATACTAACGACTACATAAGGGGTTCGCCAAATTCTTTCGGATTTTAGAAGGGATTCTCATGGAGAAAAAGGTTGGGAAAGAAAATATTAATAATATAAAAGATTTACTCACTTAGTTTTGACATGGAAGATTTGAAAACTTTCATAGACTAGTTATCTTATTAATTTCAAAGAATTTTAATTTTAAAGTTCTATATCTTATGAGAAATTCAAGTACCTTATTGATTTTGTTTAAAAAAAATTATATTAGCAAAAATCGGAAAAACTATAAAAAAAAAAATTAAAGACATACCTCAAGGGAGTCCTGCTAGTAATCTTGCTAATATACATAATCGAGTCTTGCTAATATATAGTTACATTTCTAGGAATATAATTTTGTAGACAATAATAATTTCGAGTTATTTGGATATATTGGCGATATTATCATTTTTCAAATTAACTTCAACCAAGATTTTAAAACATTTAAAAGATGTACCAAGATTTAAAAGATGTATATTGTTATCCATCACATTTAAATCTGATTAAGACAAATGTAAATTCATATGAAACAGATTATTTAAATGTTAATTTAAAAATAATGAATAAAGTGATTATTAGTAATACATTTGACAGGAGAGATAATTATTATTTCTATAAATAAAGCTCAATTTTTTTATAACAAGTTAAGCTTGAATATTTACAAGAACATATTATATAACTT
Organism: Nephila pilipes; assembly: GCA_019974015.1. Taxonomy (NCBI): domain Eukaryota; kingdom Metazoa; phylum Arthropoda; class Arachnida; order Araneae; family Nephilidae; genus Nephila; species Nephila pilipes. Next base: position 789,587 of record BMAW01128110.1, on the reverse strand, counting down.
TTTATTTCGAAATACCAAATGATTTAATATGCCTCTAAATATTCAAAATAACTTGAATAATTTATTTATCACTTGTGCTGAGACTGATTGTCCAACCGATTTTTAAAAAGAAATTTAAACTGCATAAATTTTAAAATAGGTTCATTTTAAATTCATTTCATATTTTTTCCTATTATACTAATAATTTTTAAAAAATAAATTCGAAATACATAAAAAAAATTTAGTGTATTAATTTTTAAATTTTTAATTTATTTGAGCTTTTTAATTATTTTTATTATTGTTGTATTATTGTTGTTATTCTCTTAAGAAGCTTTCATTTTTTGCAGTAATTGTAACTATAACCAGGTTTTATTTAGTTCTGACATAGTTTGGTTATCCGTTTCTTTCCATTTCATACATACAGATGGTAATTAATTCACCATGTTTATGCCATGTTATTAAATGATGATATGATCATGTAAGTTTTTATTGCATTTTTTCATTTTCATTAATAATAGTTTTGGTTCTTTTTGTTACTTAATAGTAATTTTATTTACTATTTTAGAACCAATATAAGCTGTATACGAATCTTATACTTTTGACTGTTTACTTTCAGAATTTATTGTTTGCATATTGGCAGCAGTAAGATCTTGTTATTCGAGTTGTTGGAAATTGTGTAGAGCCATTCTTGCTTCTTTGCTCACAAATTTAACTTTGTGCATTTTATGTATATACTCATCAGTGTTTTATGAACATTATTTTCATATACAAGCTTTTGTCAAGTAAGTGAATAAAGATATTCGAGAGTTTAACAGTTTGATTCATGAACAAACAGTTAATTTAGTTTAGTCGAGTATTTAGTCCACCTTGTTTGATGAGTACATTCACATGATAATATGTTTTCATATAATTTTTTTCTTATATTAGTGCATATTTTGCGTTATAATATTTTGATAACGTTTTTTGGCTCTTTTTACAACATAAGTTTTCGAAAGTTTAGATTTCTTCGCGGATTTGCCTTTTTTTTTTTTTTTTTTTAAAAAAAATTCTTACAATGAATTTGATTATCCTTTTGATCTCTGTTAAAATGTATGCCTGGTTTTATAACCTTTTTTAATTTTTTTAATTTTGTTGATGGAGATAGTTTAGCTAGTAATTCCAGAACAATTCAGCTTAATAGTTTAAAGCCCGCTACAATAATAAATGTTTTACTGCATTATTCTGCTTCATGTTAAATTTTGATTTTTTACAATTTTTAGTTTTTTATCTTTTTTTATAATCGTTGTAGTGATCAATATATTTTCTCGTTTTTTTTTCTTTTGAATTTTTCTCCATGTAATGCTTTCTTATTGTTAAATATGAAATTTTTTTGTTTAAAATGTTTTTATCTGTTTATATATGGATTGGTATATAACATATATTGATATATGTTATCTTTTTACTTCATGGTACAATAATGATTTCTTACATTTTGTTTTATTGATTTATATTTTAATTATTGAGAATAAATTCTAACTTGTATATGATTAAAATTTTGTCGTTTAATAGAGCTGGAATGTTTTGACCAGTTGGCATATGAATTCAAATCGTACGACTGGTTGGACAGTGCTGAAAAATACTATGTGTAGAGAACGGAGTTCATATCTATTTGAGAAGAGAGATTTCCTTGGTTCGTCGCTGAATAATGTGCTAACCCTACACATGTATTACATCTGCTACTTAGCTTTGTGATGTCTTGTCTATGTGCATGGATCTCCGCGTAAATATTCCTCATCACTAAAATAAAGAAATGTTCCTGATTCATCGATATTAAGAATGAAATCCAAGCTTACCAAAATAGTCCTCAACTTTTTCCTGAATTCATGACTCTGGATCGCAACTAGATTCAACATTGAGCGTCCTTTAAATGAATGTTATGTACAAGTGGATGACAAAATAATATGAACACCCATGAGAAACTGACAAATATTTCGATTAATAGATGTTTGGATCACCCTTTGTCTGCATTGCAAATTTATGTGACGTGGATGGAAGCATAGAAGTTACGCACAACAGGTAAAGGAATTTGAAGCCAATCCTCATGTAAAAAGGACTCTTGATTCCGCAACTGTGACCTCCGATGGAAATAAAGCACAGAGTTTGAACCTCGAATACCTCCAAAAATGCTCAATAATGCTTAAATCGAGGGTTTGAAGAAACTGAAGGAGATGTTCTATTTCATTATTATACCCTTCCAACTATGCTTGAACGCAACTGACAGACTGGATAGGAACTTTAGCATCTAGAAAGAACGGTCATCCTTCAAGACAATCTGGACAAAAGGATGAAGCTCATTGGCGAGAATCTTCCGACAGTGATCAACTGTTATCATTTTACTTTAGACAACAAGTGGACCAAGACCGCGGCAAGGTTTAGCACCCCAAACCATAAGAAACCCATATCCGTGCGTTGGAGTCATCAACAGGAAGGCAGGATTATACGCATCTTGGGGCGATCTCCACACATAAACTCGGCCTATGGTCTGAAAGAGGGTGAAGATGAATTTGTCAAATCAGATTACTTTATACCATCGTGATGGGATCCAGCCTTCATGAACTTTACCTCCTTGCAGTCGGTTAAAATATTGCATAAAGTCACCAGTGTTTTTCGAGTTGCTACTCTGACAAAATTCTTCTGAGGATGAAGTTCCTTTTCCACAGTTTCATTGAAAATTGATTCTATTAATGCATGTACAAATCGAATGCTACTACGGCCAATGATTGATGTGTTTTTTGGTTACTAAGCGTTTCAACACACACACACTGCCAACTCTTTCAATCTGTCTCACTTTGTCTTCCGACTATTGTTGTGCTTTAGAGACGCCTTCTTACACAAACGTCATAACTACTAATGACGAGGTCACCCCCTAACGTTTGCAGTTTCCGTCACGGAGAGTCAAACAGCATGTGCTCCACACAACAATCAATACCCCTTTTGAATTCTATCAGGTGAGACGTCGCAGTTACTCCCAAAGTGGTTAATAGTTACTAATATATTAATACTTTTCGTAGTGGAAAGATATATCAGTGTATTACAGAAATAAGCATTTTCTAATGTCAAAGATACTATTATGAAGAAAAAGCTAGAACTTAATTTCTGATTGTAATTATTTGGAATAAAAATATTTTGAAAACATTAAATTTACATCAGTAAACGAATTAGAAGTAACAGTATACGTATAAAAACAAATGAATTATTTTGGCTATAATTGTACCTTTTCCCGTTTCACTAATTTTTTATTACGTTTTTCTTTCCTTCTTCATATTTTCTGAAGCTGTTTATTTTGTGAGCAAAATCATTTGCATTTTTGGTTACAAAATAGTTGGAAAGAATGTAGTAGCATATAGTAATACTTATGGAAACAAAAACTGCTAATAAATAATCTAAAAATTAAGTAATTTTTTTTCCATTATTTAGAGATTTTAAGAAAGATTAGGATAAATTTGTTGTCATTGCTAAGTAATACATCTTTAATATACTGAATTGAAGTTGCAAAATTCTTGTCGGAAAGGCACAAACTCGCAAAATTTGGTGCGCTGAAACTGTAGATGATGATTGTGTATACCTCGAAGAAATTATTTCGAAATTTGCTTTAGATTTTTTAAAAATTCAATGTTGAAGTAATTCTTCGCATACTTCGGGCATAGCTAGGCTTCATTAGTTTTCCCTTTTTCGATTTTTTTTCCTCATCACATCGCAAAGATTTGGTGCATATTAAGGCACTTGATATCACTGCCTTCTTTCTTGTATCTTTGCTTCCGACAATTTATTCTTCATGTAGATCGTTATAATAATAATCGATAAGTGAATAAATACAGTGCTTTTGGAGATCGTTATATTTATTCATTTGTTAGCGTTTTGTAAAAGAATTGTGGTTATTTTTCAAATGTATTATCACAATGAAGTATTTACCGCTGGTATTTTACCTCTGACCTCTAACTGCAAATTCAGCCCCATTGAGTTTAAATTTATTTGATTTATAGGGTAATGTGAAGAATAGAATTTATATCTGATAAATCGTTCTTTCAATGGAGGCTAATTTTCAGTTCGCTAAAAATTATTTAGAATATTATCGAAAGGTAGTTCCTCGCATTAAAAAAATTATTTAAAGTTTTTTTTGGATATGTGGTCTTGCACCGGACCCTCATTAAGAAAATTTATGCTTCTTGCTAGATTGTTGAGTTTCATGTTCAACATTTTCTGAGCTAAGAATGGGCACGCCTGCTAGTTTATTATAATTTTTGCTTTATGTAAAACAACAATAAAATATAAATATTTTAATTAGTAAATATAATATTTAATTTACAGAGTCATTTTGAAACAGCCATTTACAAAATGATGAAATGCAGTAGTAAGGTTAAATAGTCGTGGTAATGAATATTAATTTGTGCGGTGTACTGCTGTTGAAAGATTAATTTGTATTCTGAACAATGGTCTTCAAATAATGGGATAATTAAATTAGAAACTCGACACTAAATACAGAGTAATTATTATTTTAAGCAGTATGATTAATTAATTACGCATGCAAACATTTATTAGAACATGCCATGTTTAATTTAGTGGTCCTGAAATTTAAAATTGGTGCTTAAAAATATTAAACAAGCAAACAATAACCCAGCTGAAACATGTATATGATGAAATAGTTCTGGAAGTAGAAAATAATGAATGGCGTTATTTCATTTTCCCAGAAAAAATAAACACTGAAATTCTGATAAAACAAATAAATTTGTTAAGCGAAAACACACAAATTCAAAATTTCCACACAAAAAAAATTAATTAATGATTAAATTATTATTCTAATAATAATTGGCTTTGAAATAAATAAAAAAAAAATTCATAAGTTACTGAATTTTTTTCTAATTAGAAGTTTCATTTTAGCATTCCAAGTTGGCCATTTCTATCCGACTGAAAGGTACACATACTACATAACTCTGTCTCGTAATTATTAACCATGGTCAGATGACGAGGTTGATACTTGAATTGAGACCCTATTCTTCACATCAAGTCTACCCCCAATGTCGGTCCATTATAATTGGCGCTATTTCAACCAAACTTATAATAATCCAATAATGTGTAGTAAAATTATATATATATATATATATATATATATATATATATATATATATATATATATATATTGTTGGGTTTAGAGCGAGCGAACTATTTTTTACTACTCAGTATTAAGAGCATCTACGTGTGTGGTTTTCCCACCTCTCCAACAGACTCCCGAAAGACGAGAACGCAGAAGCACTGAGAAAACGTCATGTAACTCTGTGTACTTTAATAACAACATAGAATTCCTTAAAATGACAATAAAAACTATTATATAAATTTTTGTAGATTATATAAATAGTAAAAGAAAAATGAACATTTTTTGAAACTTCAAAAACCTAGAATAAAGAGAATCAGCCCTGTACTGTATTGCTGACTATTAATAAAGATGGCTTGTTTTCAGGACATCACATTTATTTGCGCACATCTTATCAAACATAAATTATAAACACAATTTTAAACAAGCACCATTTTTCAACGTTCGTCTTTACCTCTTGGAACCAAAATCTATTCTATCTTTCATATCCGTTGCCAGAAAATTATCTAAAATCAAAACTATGATCTGGTGTTGCCAAAAAAATATATCTTAATAAAGAATATTGAAAAAGGTATCACATTAGATTAAATCGTTTGCCTTTCAAAGTTGAACAGATAATATCTTAAAAAAGTATCACATTAAGATTAAATCGTTTATTTTTAAAAATTGAATATGTCACAACCCATAAAACAAATAAGAAAGAGCACAAATACATGAAAAGGATACGTGAAAAAAATAGTAAGAAGTTCTATTTCGAAATTTGAAAAAGAATTAACCTAGGAATGAAAAACAATGAAAATAAATAAATCATAATCGAACATGAAATATAATATTTATAAATTCTGATTCTCGCTTGTTACAGATTAGCAGGTTTTAACATGTTTTACTGACCCAATATTCACATGCAGAAAAATATTATGTAAAAATATGGAAATTCTATAAAAGTTCAAAAGATTACCAATTACTAAAAGACCAAATTGCAACATAAAAATCTAAATAAAAATGTATATAGATATGTGGAGCATTATCCAAAGAATATAGAGAAAGAACAATCCAATATTTAAGCAACTAGATTAAGAAACATTAGATTAAAAATCTTAAATGAAACAAATTCCTTACAATAAACAAAACTTAATTTTAACAAACCGACACTTTTTGCCTCCTTGTTAAAATCAAAAATGTAGCAATACCATATATCAGAGAAAAAGAGTATTATACACAAGAAATATTATAGGTATTAAACTCTATCCAAAAAAGAAAATAAATAAATGAAAATTAGAAATTAAAAACAAAATAAAAATTCATATTGAAAAACAAAATAAATACAAAAATTTAAAATATTTTTTTGAACCAAACTAAAGAAAAACTAAAAATTTTAAGTAATATATTTCAAATGTGTCTTAATAAAATTCAAACGAAATTCTGTATCCAAATAAATTTTCTAAATTCATTTGGTTATTGAATTCCTGTAGGAGAAGTGGTCCCTTTTCATCCAGATTATTCTTAAATTAATTTAAATTTTCTTAATTCATCTTGTGTTTCAAACACAATTCTGAGTAAAATTTGGTAAAAATTAAATTTCTCAAAATATTCAGACTTCAAGACCTCCCAAATAAAGGAACTTTATGAATCCTGTGGGAGAAAATGTCTCTTTTATCACATGTTTTGCACAAGCCTTTATCGCCTTATATCGCACAAGCCTTTATCGCCTTATTATAATTTTATCGCCTTATAATTTTATATACTACGGACAAAAAAGATAAAAAAGGCTTAACATTTTCATTAATACTAATTTGAAAGAAAATAAGATCGTTAATATGTTTAAATATTCTAAAATTATTTTAACAAAAATTTATTTTCATAAGAATATCAATCAACATCGGTTAAGAAATTACTTTCCAGACCACCTTATGGTATACCTTCAATCTGTTTCTAAACGATATTATAAAAAATATGTAATTTTCTTTTAAAACTAATATAATAAGGTAATTAAAATTTTTATATGCATTAACCTTATTCATATTAAATTCGTTATAAATTTCTTTACAACTTTTATAAGATACTCTGCATCAATAGAATTTTAAAAAAATTTCGAAATCCTAACTATAAATTGCATAAATCATATTAGCCACTCAAGGAGCTATTGTTTTAGTTGGATCAATTTTGGCGTACCAGACCTTTTTTCAATTTTTTTATCCTTTGCTTCAGTTTCAATTACATTTAGCATAAATATATCTAATTTAATAATTTATTGTTTGTTTTAATTTTAATTACATTTAGCTTAAATATAATCAATTTAATAATTTATTGTTTCCTTTAATTTTGATATCGGAAAAGTTTACTATTGTCCATTTCTCGATATTTCATTCGTTTACTTTAATTCTTATATTTAACTGAGTAATTTAATAATAATCATAATAAAAAGTGCACCTTGTGTGGCTAAATCTATTCTTTGTAAAACTTGGCATAGAGCTTTCGAGTTTTTTTAGTAATATATTTGACTACATTGGCACTACTTTTAATAAAAGCAATACTCTCCAAATTATCTATAATTTATTGTATTATTTTTACAAGCAAGTTCAATGTATGTATTCGCACCAATTATGTATTTTATTTACAATGTATTTTGATGTTCTAAATTATATTAGGGTTCTTTTGAAATTTTGGTGTCACAAAAAGTTTTAAGGAAATTTAACATTATTATTATGAACACCATTTTTTATAGAATGCTAAAATTCTATAAAAAATTTTATAAAAAAATATAAAAATATGGAAATTTCTTCCTGCATATTGCTTACAACTCTAAATGAATAATTATTCTCAAAATCTTTATTAGTTACGTTAAAGTAGAATATTTTACATGTAACAGCATAATTATTAGATATTTTTCTACATCAGTAATAATAAATCTGTCCTGGAGATTAATAGCAGTAGTTTTTTTAAATCTTTCAAGTGCAAGTAAATATCCTCTTTATATTATTAATATTCAGTTTACTAAAGACTAATTTTCAATATCATAATTAATGCAGCTTCTAATGGAAGATAATATTTCATTGCTAATTTACTAATAATATTATATATATCTAAACTCATCTGAGTGTTTTTTAAAATAAAAACCAATATCGAAACGTTGAGTCTGAAATATCAAATCCTTGATTCATTATATATCTTAATATTTTATCATAAACAATATTCAAATTATTTATAATCATATGTTGGTATTTCTCATTGATATACTCTTGGTAAACATTACTCATACAAATTTAATCATACTTTAAATCTAAGTTGTTATTGTAATTTAAAAAATGACCCATTTGTATTATATTTAAAAGTTTAAATGTTAAGATGTTTAATAGGGATATTATATATATATATATTGAGGAGACTATTAAAATTAATTTTATCAAGAGATTTATTCATAAATTTCATACAATAATATTTTATTTTTTGAAGTTATTATCTTTCATATTGTGTTTATGGAACAAATAGTTATTTCACGCCAGGCGGGCGCCGTCTAGCCTTGAAATTCACCACATACCTTCCACTCTTGCAAGATAAAAAAATCAATACCTTATGGTTAAAGACAGTCCCATAAAGATTACTTTACCATAAAACTTTCCCACAGAAATTATAAGAAAGAATATATATATATATATATATATCCTACTGCTTCTTTGAAATTTTATGGATGAGTCTTCAAGTAATGGCTTTGTAATTCTCCCTTAAAAGTTTCAGATTCTCAAATAGATTGAATTATTACAAGGATCACGTCTTCCAATTTTCTAAAAATCATTTTACCTTATTTCATCCAGTTGGGATAAAATATATTTTATTTTGTTTTTAAACAGCGGATTTAATATGTGAGTGGATTTTTCAAGTAGGTTATAATGAGATAGAACACAAAAGCAGGGCCAGATTGTTATGGAGTTGTTTGAAAAGTGGAGGCACAGGAAGTTGGTGTTTTGTTCGATTTTATGTTGCGGTTATGGGAATATATTTGTCACTAGTTATGAAGAGAGAGTAATGTATTAGTTTTTTTTAAATGTAAAATATAACAATAGATCAGTTTATGAAAAATATTACACATACACACGCATCTATATATGTGTATATATATGACAGTGTTAAATATTAATCCCCTTAATACATATTAGTTGTCTGGTTTAATGACATACATAGAAAAGCAAAGGCTCAATTGTAACCTGCTCATAATATAAGTTAGATATATTTATTTTTTAAAACATAAATTACAAGATCGGATATCGAATACTAAGCCTGTGTGTGTGTATGTGCGCGTGTGTGTGTGTGTGTGTGTGTGTGTGTTAGAGCAATCCAAGATTCAACCGAAATGGCTTCTAAAAGTAATAAGTGGTGAAAACTCTTAAGTAAATAAAATCATTCAAAATAACTATGAATTATCATAAAGTAAACTTTTTCTGAGATCGAGGTTACGGAGAAGCAATTATTATCAAGGAAGGGAAAAAACACTTGAGACGTGAGCCTACAGTGAAGAACAAAATATGTCGTCAATGTACAAATGAAGACTTAACATTTTTTGATATTTGGCTCTGGGGTTACGTTTTGTCCCAAGTGCACCGTAATAGTCAATCATCTGTAGTGCAACGAAATTGCTTGCATCCATTCATTTGCAACATTCTGCAATTAACGGGTTGTCACTCGCTTGCTGTGTGGTGATGGCAGATATACATAACATATACTCTTGTACTGTGATGTGCGTTTAAACATTTGCATGCGTACGTTAAATTAGTTTTCCATCGAAATCTGATATTTAAATGTGTGAAGCACTTTCTGATGACACAAATTGTGTGTGTGTGTGTAGCTGCTTTATCTTTACAAAGCAACCCTTTTTTGAGAATAAATTTTTGCAAACCGCCTTCAAATACATCGATTATTTCAGTTTATATGACGTTTTGAAATACTTTCGAACTTGGGGGACAGCTTATATACAGTTAAGTAGATTTAGAAAAGTAATAAACGCACCTAAACAGTAGCACCTTCACTAGGGGGCCCTACGTCTTCTCGAACCATACGAAGGCGCTTAGCTGAAGGACATTTGGGATCGCGGCGTTCTTTACGTGTGCTGCCCTTTACGCCCACCCATCGACGCCTCCGTTTGGAGAGGTGCCGCGCACGAGGAAACGAGACTGCAGCGGAGTGGAATCAGGTCGTCTTTAGCGACGAATCCAGATTCAATCTGAACAGTGATGACAATTGTGTTCGTGTGTGAAGACCCGTGGTGAACGCCTCAATCCTGCCTTTGCTTTACAACGACACACCGCTCCTACAGCTGGTATGATGGTATGGGGTGCCATTGCCTACAATACACGGTCACCCCTAGTATTGATCCGGGGCACCATGACAGCCCAGAGGTATGTCCATGACATCCTGCAAACACATGTGTTGCCACTCATGCGACGGCTCCCAGGAACCATTTTTCAACAAGACAATGCTCGGCCTCACACGGCAAGGGTGTCACAAGACTGTCTCCGCACTGTTACTATCCTTCTTTGGCCTGCCCGATCCCCAGATTTGTCTCCAATCGAGCATATCTGGGATCATTTGGGATGGCGAGTTGGGCATCACACGAGTTTGAACGAACTAGAGGCAAGGTTACAGCAAAGATGGAACGAAATGTCTCAAGACATCATACAGAACTTGTATGCCTCAATGCCCGATCGTATCGCATCGTGCATTCACGCTACAGGGGGTTCAACAGGGTATTAAATCCTCCGTTCTTTTGTCTTTTATTCTGAAATAAATGATCCTTTTTCTTTGATTTTCTAATCATTTTCTTATATTAAAGTAGTCATTACGTATGTAAAATTTCGTTTCATTTTGAGGACTCCTTCTTAGTGCGCTAATTTTTTTGTCCGTGAGTGTATATATATATATATATATAATGCTACGAACACAATTTGATGCACCCCTATAGCACTTCTCTTTTCGATAAAAAGGTGGATTTACAGAGATATCACTAGTTAACAAAAGAGAGTTTGAGCAATGACCCCTTCACCTTGGCGACGGATTTGACGACGGCGAGAAACTTGGAAACTTTGGCGGCAAATAGAAAGTACTCGAAGGTGCTGCAACCTAAGAGAAAAATCGAAAGGGAAGAAAGTTGCAGAATTTTCGTGAATTTTCCCATGTGACGTAACGCCTGGTCGGAAAAGGAAAAAATACGCCAAGAGCTACAGTCTGAGAGAATCTCTACGCCAAGAGAATCAGTCTGTGGGCGGAATCATTTTGTTTGTGGAATCCGCTGTGCAGACTGATCGGGGAATCGTAGCAGAGTAAAATCTGCTGGTGTTTCGGCCTGAATCTAGCGGAACTGTTGGAGTCTGTGTTGCGGAAATTGATCAAGGGATCGATTGAAACTGTCAGTACTTGAAGTGGAACGTGTCGGTTGAATTTGTGAAGAGGCAGTGTGTATTTGCTGGGAATCGTTAGAGCCAGCCCTGGAAGTACAGAATATTACTTCGGAGGTTGTCCGCAGTAATAAGCTGGGGATCTGAACTTTGTTGTTGTAACCGTGAATGTACTTTAAAGCGTACTTTGTTCCTGTTTCCTGTGTCATTGTTATTGCCCAAGCCGTGCTACCAATGTGTCGTCCTGAAAATTTACGAAAATGTATTAACTGTACTAATTTTTTGAATAATTTATAGATATTGATTTTGATACTTTTAACTATTTTCTTTACAGTTATGGCACAAGAAATACTAATTCTCTGATTTAATAATTTATTGTACATTAGACACGAGTCAGTTACATCGAGATCGGGGTGGAAGCAACATAATATGCGTCCACTCGCCTCAGTGGAAAAAACAGAAGAGAGCGAAACTTTCCCTATTTGGGAAGTTAATGCAAGAAGATTTAGGGATCTATAGGTATTCATATAAAGGCAAATGTCGAGAAGGGATTATCCCTACGGATTCGAAACGTGAAAAAATATAGACTAAACGCACATACACATATATATTCAGTGAACTTCATATCCGTGTAGATCGCCATTTTTGCAGTTCTTAGCATGCGAACGACACCTAGGAACAAAGAAAACAAGTGAGCTACATAGGTATCACATATAGTTATCAAGTACAACAAGAATTTTTGAAATCCGGTAATAAAAAAAAAAGTTAAAGGCACCGAGACATTACTTTACTATCGAGTCTCGTAACTGATATGAACAATAATCACAAAAATCTATTCTGATGTTCTTGACCATTTTAGAGGCTTTTGAATTTCTTTTTTAGTTGATAGTGTTCTTTTAAAGCACGAGTAAAATGTATATTAACTCCCTTGTTTGAGTAACATCATCGTGTCTTAAGATGATCAGAATCAATTGATATTTAACTTAAAGTACATTAATAGAGCATTTTTTATAGAATACTATATATATATATATATTTCAGAAAAATGTCTATTAATAATTTTAATAACTTCTTAGCTTCTGTAGTGAATGTGGTAGCCTGGTGGTCACAGTCGCGAGCTCGCGTCTGGATTGTTTCCGTCAATCGTCACGGGTTTGAGTCCTGATACCACTAAAGACCCGTATGTAGCGGGGCTGATGCACGAAGTTTGAAGAGACATGTTCCACCTCAGGTATCGTCACTTCACTAAGGCTCAAAATTACAATAACCGCCGTCAGTAGCCTTCGTGTTGCTTCTCAGTGCGACGTTAATAAACAGTCAATCAAATCTTAGCTGATGTAAGTTTTTTAGTCCTAAAACTGACTCAATCCTCCCAAAAATTATTATCACTTGTGATTTTTTGTTAAACCCATTGATTATGCAAGATATTTCTGTCATGCTCGAAAGAAAACCATTTTACTTAATGACGCAAAGGGAAGTGGAAGCCACACCATTTTGAACTAGAGATGAGAGTTTTGCTTTCAAAGCGGTATTTGTGACCTCGATATTAAGCATCCAGTTTCCTAAGACTTTGCCAACAAGAGCTTAATTTTTTATAAACACATGAAAGCTCGTATGTGTGTTACCATTCCTAATCATTACGTTGCGTATGCACTTGCATGCCGAGCCGCTCAGCTCACAGATACATACGTCTCAAGTGTACTGTTTGTGAGCCGTTCGCGACGATCTATTTGCCGGTCTTTCGACATGCACAAAAGGAATTCTGCTTTCTGCTGAGATTTCGACGGCATCCTCTCGAATTTACAGATTAGAATAAGATGACGTCATTTCAACGAGCAATTTTTGAGCATCTAAGTAACTTCTATCCTAATAAGTGCATACACACCTTTAAATACCTGATGAATATAGTAAGTTATTTATAAAGTTAAAAAATGTAAGCCCATTAAAAACAGAGAACAGTTAGATGACAACAATGCATTATTTTAAACCTTTTGAACTGAATGATAAGGGTATGTACAGGACGATGCAAAAAGAAATGTTGGAGAAAAAGACAGCAGAAGGATTCTTCATTTGTCCTCAAAGAAAAAAGTGATACTAATACAGTAAATGTGGAGTTATAATACACTCAAGAACTCTGAAAATAGTGCACTAAAAAGGAGCTTCTGATTGAAATAAAATTTAATACTCATAATGATACAGATGATAAATTCACTTGATCCCAAAATCAAGACAATTAAACAAATACAGTGTGTACAATTTGACATATACAGTGTAACTGCAATTGTGAATCGGACCGCCTCCTTCAGCACTACATGCTGCAACACGGTGTGGCATTGAGTTGATTAGACGTCGGATACGGTTCTGAGGCAGATTCACCCACAAATTTGGAAGTCACCTCCAAATCATGTATAGAGTGATACGCAAACATTTGGTGTTTCAGCTGGTCCCACAAATGCTTTATAGGACACGAGTCCATGGACGGGGCCGGCCATGGAAGAGCTTGAGCATGACGTAGAAAGTCTTGAATTACTCGAGCTGTAAGCGGACGAGAATTATCTTGCCGAAATTTTCCCCGGAAGACCATACATGAAGATCCTACGTGGGGATTGAAGAATGTCATCAACTTAATGCTGGCCTGTTAAGGTTCCACGTACCACAATCAGATTGGACCTGCTATCACAGGTTACGGCTCCCCAGACTATCACGCCTGTGCGACAGTGTGGGTGCGATTGTACCAGTTCTCACCTTAGTTCCTGTACCAGTTCTCTCGCAGGGCGTCTCCTCACTCGTACGCGGTTATCATCTGTCCATTAAACGAAACGAGATTCATCATTAAACACTACGCTTTGCCAATCTGGGGGATTCCACATCGTCCTGACTTGGCACCACTGTAGATGGAGTCACCGATGTTACGGCGTTAAAGTCATTACGTGAAAAGTCAGTTTGGATTACAGATTCGCTTCCGCAAGGCTTCTGGAAATAGTTTGTGGGACATCTGACAGCTTCATATCTGATTGCATTGAGGAACGGGTCACTGTGGGGCTCACGAGCGCTTGCCGCAAGAGAAATGTCTTCTCACACGTCTACTTGGAATTATTCTCTTTTTTTCGTTCTCCTAGTATCGAATTGAATAGTTAAGTTTATGAATCTTCCTCTATGCGCTGGTTTATATAGAACTCACTTCCAGCGCCACTGCAGTGTGTGTGGTACGCATGGTGCTCTACATGCGTATTGGTACCAAACTTGTATCACTTTTATCGGACATCATTCAGCTACTTTGCAAAGTTTCACGATTTTAGCTCGTCTCCTTCTTGGCATGCTGTTTTCGATATGTTCCTGAGTGTATATTCATCATATACTACGTGCTCTGGCCGAACTTCTACTGATAAACTAAGCTTGCTAATCCTCAGTTTAGCAATATTATAAGTGGTGTAGGATAAATGTAATTATTAGTAATGGTGCAGAAATTATACTTGTTATCCCCCAACTGTAGAGGATGCTTGAATGTTTGGAAATGTATGGGAGTACTAGTGTTTTCACTCACTCCAGAGATGAAGGAATGAAAGAATGCGGCCTGTTGCGAGTTACTCGAGGGTTGGTTGGTTTTCTTAACGTTGCACTAGAAGCAACACGAGGGCTATTGACGACGGGTCTCGTAATTTTGAACCTCGGTCGAGTGACTAAGACGACATCTGAGCTTCCACCCCTTCTCCTAACTTCCACAACACGCCAATGGGAGAACTTTGATCCACGACAGATTTGACGTGCATTAGCACCAGCTACAAGGCGGGCCTTTAGAGGCATCAAAGCTTGAACCCGCGACTTGATGAAAACCGTCGGCTACGAGTCCGCTGGCATATCCACTAGGCTACTGTGGAAGCGTTTCCTGAGGTATACGAGATTCGAAACATTTGAGTAATATCCCATTGTAATAAAATCCCTTTAAAAATTGTAACACGGTTTTAGAGTGATTATTGTTTGAAAGTGGATTATTTGAGATACCTTATCCTGTCTAAATTAAACAGAAGATAAAAACAAATAGATATAGCGTTCGAGAAGTAAGGATCTAACATACTTATTTACAAATGTTTCAAGTAAATATGCAAGCTTCCTACAACAACGATGATTAAGCGATCAAATTATTTAGAAATTGTTTCTAAAATAATTGCCACCAGGACCAATGTAATAAAATCCTGAATCTTGCGACACACTAATGACTTTAACTTATTTATTAAAGTATTGTCTATAAAATAATATTTCCACTTCGAACGGAAAATACGCCGGAACGGGAAAAAAATGATAAGCGTATTCTGAAACGTTTTTTTTTCGTAATATTGAATGTAGAAGCATTTCAAAAGATGAATATAATCGATCATAAAGGGGGGAAACTCTTTTTCAGTTTACAAATATTTTCAAACGATTATTTTTATTTCATCATTACAGAGGTTTCTTCCATGTTTTTTTTTTCTTTCAATAAAGTTCTTTTTTTTTTTTTCGTGTAGAAAACTTTTAAAAGAATCATTGGAGTTTCATACTAAAATGGCAGAAAGAACTTCCATAAAATCGCAAATGGGACCATCCAAATGCTTAAAACAACAAAAAAGACAAAATTTACAAGGAACTATTTTTTTTTCAATGCTATACAAATCTACTTAGTCAACATAAATGACTGCTTTCAGTCTAGCAAAATAGTAATATCCGGTTAAAGTCGGTTAGAGGCTTTATTGCGTAGTTCTTCTTCGATCGATAGAAATTGACTTCTATGAGATGGAACAAGTTCAATATATACATTTGGGTCACTTTGGTTTGAATCACATCAGGAAATTTCTAAAGGACTTCCGAATAGTTTAAAAGGGTCCTTGCTTGTTAACTTTTTTGCCTATTTTGGTGAAAAGTTTCAAAGTTCCTTAATTTTAGAGTCTTTAACTGTTCTATCGACATAAAATAAAATAAAATTCAATGTAATTTTATTTATATACTGAACAATAAGTGTATAAGAAATTTAAAAAAAAATTCAAAATAAATTTTTATAAATGTTGTTGTAATATATCTCATTTCAAAATTTACAACTTTAACTTTCCCTTTCCTTTTTTTCCCCCCAAAACTTCACATGTATACAATTATGTAATTCTGTGTCAAAAGAATATAAAATATTTAAATCTTATATTTTAGCATATATTATATCTATTATATCTATTAAAATAAAATTCTTTAATTTTTGTGTTATTATTTCTTTAAAGTGTTGTACATATTAGTTAACATCGTTCGCTTGTGATATTAAAGGTTTTTCTTTTCATGTATGTATCTATGTATGCGTGTATATGTATATTTTTGTAGAGGACATGCTAATTGTGAATAATCTAATATAGAAAAATATCATAATCACATATGTATAAAAACATTTAGAATCATATATTGCTATAATAATCATTTAGACTTTTAAAAAATAGGATTCAAATATGAATTGATAATTATAAGAAAAAGTAATTCTTAGACGTGAAAATATTTTTTTTAGAAAATTCGAATCAACAAGGAAGATAAAAAATCAAAACAAAAATATAAAGTATTATAATTTGTAGTTCCGACTGGGAATGCATGGGTAATTATGTTTTAATGGATCAAAACCATCCCATTCAACGTCCCTTATGCGCTTATGTTCTTTAGATAAGTATGGGAATCATGATTTCTAGGTTCTCTTCTTTCTAATGCGGTTTACTCTCTTCTGTATGGAAAGGATTTTAAATTTAAAATCTTAAAATAGAGAATCACATTCACTGCCAAAGTACTTATTGTTAATGGGATCAACATAGAAAATCTTGCCAAAATTGTGAAAAAAAACTATAATAATTTCAAAAAAGCAAAAATAATAGAACAACCGAAATATTTTTTTAAAAAATATTTATTTAAATTTAAAGATTATGCGATACTTAATAAATTCTAAATAAAATAATTAAATTTCCAAAATAATACACGTATCTCCGCTACAGTATATAAATAGAATTAAACATAATAATCGAAATAATCTAACTATTTAAACATTAACAATGTAATAACAAAAACATTTAAAGAATCCTAGATTATTTTTTAAAAAAATTGAAAAACAATTATTTGTTCCATAATAATATCGTCAAATTTCAAACGTCTTA
This sequence comes from Nephila pilipes, assembly GCA_019974015.1. Taxonomy (NCBI): domain Eukaryota; kingdom Metazoa; phylum Arthropoda; class Arachnida; order Araneae; family Nephilidae; genus Nephila; species Nephila pilipes. The sequence goes on along the minus strand of BMAW01128110.1, from coordinate 771,948 downwards.
AAAACTTTTTCGAAAATCAACTGGAGAGAATATTTGTAAAATTTATTAAAATTAGCCATCATATCTAATACAGTCGAAACTAAATTTTACTACGTAAGATGTAATTAAATATAATATTTCTCAAGATAAAATTATGTAAATTACTCTTCCAGGAAGATATTCTATTCACAAGAAAATTGAATGTTTCTCAAATGTTTATCAAAACTCTTACTGTAAATTTACTATCAATTATTTTTAATTTTATGTATATATATATATATATATATATATATATATATATATATATATATATATATATATATGTGTGTGTGTGTGTGTGTGTGCGTGCGTGTAACAATTTTCTTTTACATAGTACTATTGAATTAAAGTTATAAAAACAACACAGTCGAAGCTAATTTCAGTTTCACAGAATTACTTTTATTTTATTGGAGAAAGAAATTATTTCCACACGGTGGGAATTACATAACTCCCCCGTTGGATGCTGATTGTAGCAGCATGCGTTTAACAACGAGAGTGAGCAAGAGAATAGAAGAAAAGAGCGTTTTTCGCTGTGTTTTGCTTTTTATATGAAGGAAAATTCACTACATACGTCAGAGACCACATGGTATGGATGAAGGGACTTCAAGGGGGTTTAAGTGTAGACTTAAAGTCTGGTAGGGATCATCCATACAGGTCTGAAGCCGTGTGAACAGCATTTTCAGCGAATTTTTTAGAACAAGCGATTGAATAAATTAAAAAGAAAAAAGGAATCGTATCAGGAAATAAGAATGAACTTTATCTTTTAAAGGAGAGAATGGGCAAATTTAGTAAATTAAATTATTAGGGTGAGAAATTATTAGGAATTAAGTTTAATCATCATCATCACACACACACACACACACATATATAATGAAGTAAGTCCAAAGCTATAATATTATTATTCCATTGGCCTTTGATGACCATCATGCATCAGGAAAAAAATTTTAAGTGATATTTTTTTGCCCTTCATTAAAATGTATTAATGTCACAACCAACAAATAATACTATTTTTAAAAAGTAGCCGGTATGAGAGTAAAACTGTTAAAAGATACAGGTAACAATATAGTAACTATTATTCACTCAGTGATTGCAAGCACTTGATATAATATAATATGCTTGGATGCCCTAGATCCCTTTTCCTTTATGTTTTATCAAGAAAACACTTTACAGAAAATAATAACTTAAAAGTTCATTATATATGATATCAATTAAGATTTTACTATAAACTTTAAATGGTATATTAAAAAATACCGAAAGAAAAAGTCTACAAGTAGATAAAAACACTTCCCTAGTATAAATATTATGTCTGGCTATAAATGTTATACAATAATTTTTCTTGTCAAAATTATTCGTAAGCCAGAAATTAAACCAGATTTATTTACTATTCTTCTCACTTAAATTTAATTAAAATTAATATGCACTCATTTTGAAATATATATTTTTAGTCGTGAATTTAAAAATTGAGAATAATACGATAACTATGAGAATAATGATAGTATTATTTGTGACAAGAGTGATAATTATAGTTTCCTTATTAATAAAGTTCCCTTCTTAAAAAACAGTTTAAGTTTAAATATTTTTAGAACCATTTTACGTAATATTTTACTTGAAATACAAAATTAGTTAATATATCTCCCTGTTTAGATATTAGTTAATATGCAATATCAGTATGTACTATTATAAGTGACCGTGGAAGCCTAGTGGTCCTAGTCGCGGGCTCACAGTCAGCGTTGCTTTCATCGACTCGTGGGTTCCAGTCCTAATGTCGTCAAATACCCAGCATGTAGCGATCCTGGAGCACGGAAAATATGGTAGAGCTCCCAAGCCCTCCTGTTGGTATGGTGTGGAAGTTTGGAGTGTGAAGTGCCAGCTCAGGTTTCGTTCTCATCACTTGATCTAGGTTCAAGAATAGGTCCGTCGTCAATAGTCATTGCGTTGGTTCCAAGTATGACGTTAATAAACAATTAAATCAAAAGGAAATGTACTATTATAATATACCTTTTAACTTTTTCAATATATTCATATTCGAAGGGGGGTTGGATTTTTACTTTTATTTTTATGACTCCCGTAAAAAGGTGAAACCATTCGTAACTGTATAGCGAAGCTAACTTATTAAATCGTTATTCCATTGTTTACCGTCAATGAGACAGTAGATGTGTTGGATGTTTCGTGACCTAGGCCTAGACAGAGCTTTTCTCGTGATGATAATGAGTGTTCCACGCCTGTGTTGCAATTCGCGAACCGCAAAGAATGCACACGAATTCTGTTACATGCATTGGCCTCATACAATTGATATATAACCAGTCTTTTGTGTCTCAATTGAAAAAAAAAAAAAAAATCTCGGAAGAAGCATGAAATGTGGAAGGATTGCGATTTAGACTGTTATTCGTTTTATTTTGCGAAATGTGGACATTCAGCGTGATTTGTATACCCGAATCACGGTTTACTCAAAAGTCCACAGTTTGATTAAAAATTCATTGATTTCAATGAATAAAAAAAGTTAAATATAAGAGTTTTAATAAAAAAAATATTTCCTCCTTTCTTGAAATGCATTGGTGGCACAGATTTCAGTTCATTAATGAGGATAAGGCGGCCATATGTCTGCCGAGATGATCCGAAAAGCGCTCTATCGCAAGCAGGTTCGGAGAACTAGCACCTCATTCCATTCGCTCCAAACTTTGCTCCTCGAGATATTCTTCAACAAGCTTAACTAATCAAATATGAACATTATCAATCATTAGGATGAATTTAGCACCAAAAGTACACGCATATCGTGGATATATAGTGTAAGGTTCTCCTTCAATATTTTTCAAAGTCAAAGTTCTTCTATAGAGAGTCCTCAGGGACGAACCTTCTTTAGGTAACAACGGGAACCAAGACCTCGGGGCACACTAGTAATGTTTTCTTTCCAGTATGTTTTACTGTCTGTGGTAATCATGAGTGACGTGTCCTCGGGATACTCTAAGACTCATTCTATATTTTTGATTTTCCTTCTTGTTAACCAATTTTTCTCCGTTTTTTCCAAATGTCTAGATCACAGTTATATCTTGTTTGGAGTGGCATAGCCATATCTGACTCTTGCTCCTCTTAGATCCTCATCACTTGCAATCACTTCTTTTCAACCATTCTCTAACGTCTAGATCCCAAATATATATTGTTTATATAATTATACAATACATATTGATCTCAAATACATATTGTTTATATACTTATACAATACATATTGATCCCAAATACATATTGCTTATATATTTATACAATACATATTGTTCCCATACATATTTATACAATATAACTATATTTGGCTCTCCAGATGGAGATACGGCATCTTTGGAAGAAGGTGTATTTTCAGATGGAGATTCGGCGTTTTTGGAAGATGTATCTGCAGTAGATATGGCGTCTTTGAAAGAAGGTGTATTTGCAGATAGAAACATTACCACTGCAAACGCAGACTCAACCACAGGCTGGGTAAAGAGAAAGGTACCCAGAAGATAGAGCAGTCGACGACGAAGTGGTTGACGTATGCTTTTCCATTGGCACCTGCTACCAATAGAATATGCACGCTTTTCTATTGGTAGCAGGTGCCAATAGAAAGCGTGTTTCAATCTGTGTCAATATTCATTACTATCTCTGTGTTGTTGACGACAATTCTGTAAGATTTCAAGTCTTTCAAAAGAACCCGATGGATGGAAAGAAATTTTCTAAATAAACATCAAAAGAAGTTTGGTTTTACGCTAAAACGAAACAAAAAATTTCAACATTTTGAAACACTTATAAACAATCCAAAATTTAATACCCTGAGTAAAAATATGAGTAGTTTTTTTTTTTTTTTTTTTTTTCAAATCAAGCTTTTATTTAAAGATGGACTAAAATAAGTATTGATGCCTGAAGAATTTATAAAGTATATATTATTTTATATTTTAAAAGTTATTTTATGTTTAAAAGTTTTAGTCCATCTTTAAATAAAAGCTAGATTTAAAAATGCTTTTTTTTTACTTATATTTATTTAATTCTTTTTAGTATGGAAATTTAAAACAAAAAAAAGTAAATACATGACGTATATATGTGTACTAAATTTCAACTGAATTTGACGCTTTTAGATACAAGGCCTCCCCCCTTAATCTGTCACTGCTTCAGCCTGCCATAGTATTGCATTGTTCTCAGAGTCATTCGTGAATGCTTAATTTCAACTCGATCGGATGACAGAGAGTGGGTTAAAATTCGAGATAAAATTTTTAACTGGAAAGACATACATATGAACATAGCAAGTTATTTAATAACACCGGTAAATAACGAGTTTTTAAAAATGGGATTTCTTTCAAACGTCACATTTTGCGTAACATAATTTTTATACCTTAAATTTTAAGTAATATTCGCCTGTCAGTAACTTTCGTTTCAGCATCTTTCGCCTGTCTTGAAGATGTGGAGCAATGTTACGAACATGAGTTGATGCTTCTCTAATAAAGGAAAATATGGATGAACAGAGATATCACCAGAAAACAAAAGAGAGTTTAAGCAATGATCCCTTCTCCTTGGCGAAGGATTTGGCGACCATTTAGTAGTTTGGCGAGGAACTTGGAGTAAAATTTAATTCTTTAAATAATTAGTTTTAATGAATTAATTTGATTAATTACAATTAAATTGTCTTATTGTCATCCAAACAAATCATGTATAGAAAATTTCAGCTCAATTGAGCACTTTAAAATATGAGAAAAAAGCTTTTAAAGTTTTGATTCAGACATAGTTACAATGTGAGTGGAAAAAAATCCGTTAATAAAAACTAGTAATAATAAACAAGTTCTGGGATGATTGTTGAAGAAATTAAATTTAGTCTTTAATGCTTGGTAAGTTTACATCACAGACAAAAACTGTTTTGAAATCAATTTCAGCACAATTGAATGCTTTAATTCATATTCCTAGTTTTGCGTTCCTCAAATTGTAAAAATATCTGTTCGAACTAAAGAAGTCGCAAATGAAAAAAAAAAAGCTTAAATTAGAATTATCTGATGTCCTTTTACCTCTTTGGCACTCATTGTGTAAAAATCTACAATCGCTTTTCCTTGCATCGTCGCAACTGCATTCAATTCTGGATACGATTGGGTTAAAAAAATTCAAGCATACTTTAATCCGATTTCGAAACATAATTTTAGAGTGCAAATAGTTATCTTTATTATTACAAAATCTGATGTCAAAGCAATATTTATCTGTATTGTTTAATCCCAATATATCTTTAGACGTTAAGTATTTGTTTCAATAATTGTATGGCGTGACCGATAAGTTAGTCAACAAGAGTATAGTTTTTAGAACGAGGGGAAAAATCGAATGATCTTCTAGTAGATAACAGCCTAAACAATTGTATCTGATAACGCATTTGTGTAAACTACAAAAAAAAACTTTCTCGTGGTGTTTGCGTACTTGTCGTAAAACAATCTATTATTTGATGTGGTAGCTGAATTACGTCGAAGCCTTGTTTTCATTGAAAAGACAAATTCGATTGTGACGATAAGCTTCTTATCAAGAGATTCTGTTTTTGTTTTTACCTTCTGATTTTTTCCCACAAGAATCATCGAATATTTTAAAGCAATGATAGCAAATATTTATAGACAGTTTATTCTCAGAGCATTGATCGTGAACATACTGTTAACGAATCTCGTAACGTATCAGTATAATCAAACCTCGGTTCGTGAACTTCATTCGTTCCAAAACGCAGTTCGCAAACCGAAGCAATTTTCCCATTTAAACTAATGATAATAGAATTAATCCATTCAAACTCCAGATGCAATCCATTCTCACCTTGATTTTTTTTTTAATAGTTTTAGTATTAAAGAAGCAAAACGGACTGATATATATATATATATATATATATATATATATATATATATTATGTACCCAACACAAAAGAAAGATTATGGTGGTTTGAGAATTTTTATATTGGTTTTTATGATACTGTTTATACCCTTATGGACTAAATGTAATGTGGAACAATAAAAATGTATTAAACACAAATAATCAAAATAACCAAGTATTTTATTACCAAGAAGGATTCTATAGGATTAATAATCCTTATAAATGAACTAGAACTTCTAGAGGAAAACGTAGAAATCGAAAAATAAGAGACTTGTCAACTATAAAGAAAAAATGTTTCAATTGGGATTAGAATTTGAAAAGAACTATCTCATAGGACATATTAAGCACTTTATGTTCGGACTTAATAAAAGAGAGGTAAAGGTTGTCATGAATATTTTGAATAATGACGTTATTCCGGATTCTCAAGGATTTCATATCATTGGAGATATATGTAGATATCTTTGCCATAAAATGAAAATTGATTTGAATATTGATGAAAAATATATTACAAAATATTGCACCTTTCTCTTTATGAATAAATAAATTAAATAAATAAAATTAATTTTTCTGGTGTGTTTCAAAAACACATGGCTCTATTTCCGATTAAAAATATCAGGATAAAAAGAGCTTTTAAGTACAATAAAAAACTTGGTAGATTTATTTTTAATTACAATAATATTTCAGAGTCACAAACGTCACAAGTATGTAGATGCAAAGATTACAAACAATATGTTGATTCATTCCATCAACATGTTGTTACGGGAAACATGAACATCATTAATAGCGATTTATTGAGAGGTTTCATGAATAAAGGAACTGGATTCAGGCTCATGATTACTAATAGTAACCTTGTAGTAAGAAAACAAATTACTAATGATTTTGACAATTTTATTCTTAAGGTTTCAATTAAATATGGTTTGCCAATTGAGGCATTTGACGAATTTAAGTCATGTGTTTTGAAGAAAATTCTATATTTGAATTTTAAAGTGGATAGGGAAATTACTATTAAAGATCTAAAACTTGCTATAGATGATTTGCAGAAGGATTTTGTTATCGTTTATGTAGATAAGGTTCCTGCAAATTATGCAATTATTTGCAAATTTTACTATCATAAATTATTGAGTGAACATGTAATGAATAATAATGCTTTCCAGTTATCCAAATATAGTAACAGAGAAGTAAATAATCGTCTTTTGGCATTCAATAAGAAGTTGGGGTTTACATCTTACAAACATTAAATTTCCATATATTTTCTTAATGCCAAAATTTCACAAAAATCCTCTCAAATTTCGAAGTATTAAGAATGGATATAACACCTATATCACTAAATCTGGCAAACTTTTACAATCCATTCTTCAAAAATCTATTAACAATTCTGAAAATACTGCTATTATTAAAAATAGTTTTGAAATTGTCAAGAACATGAAGGAACGAGAGGTATTCTCTATACATGGGTATGATTTTGAAGACCTTTTTAACTCAATAGATATTCAAGATTTAATTAAAGTTCTTACAATTTTATATGATAAATATCATTTTAATCAAACAATAAAACGTAAAAAATTCAATACTCTTATTAAACTTGTATTACAAGAGAATTTTATAGTTTTCGGTCAAAATCTCTATAAGCAAATTCAGGGTTTTCCTCAGGGGGGTCCAGGTAGTAATTGTCTGGCCAATTTTTATTTACATTTTTATGAATTACCACAGATTGATAATGATTCTTACTTTCTTTATCGTTACATAGATGATTTAATTATTTTAGGTAAAACTGAGGAATTTAAACCAAATGTTTCGTTTTACCCTAATTATCTCAAATTATTAAAAACTAATCTTAATTCTAATACAGTAGAATTTCTAGATCTTGATATGCAAATTGTTGACAATAGACATTAGTAATATTTATGATAAAAGAGAAAGATTCGAATTCCATGTAATCAAAATTCCTTTTTGGAACAGTAATCTACACAGATCTATTTATAGGAATATTTTATTAAAATTTTTATTACGTAATAACAAATTAACCACACATAAAATAGACAAGTTTAATAACATTAAAAAATTCTTCAACAACTGTTTAGATCATGATTATCCAATAAATTTCTTAAATACTTACATACATCACAAATATATTAAACATCTTTGCGAATCGTGATCCATTTTCAAATCCACCACACAACAATAGGTCCACAAAGTCGGCTTCTTAGTGGTTTAGCCGTGAAGAATTTATTTATTTATTTACATTTACACAGCTTACTTTTTACTCACTCTCTGGACCATTATACTCCTTTACCATACAACTTATTACCAACCAATAGTTTTCATCCTTTTACACTTTATTACCAATCAAACAATGATTTAAATCTTTTTTCAATTTATATGGTGATGACGTGTTATATTTTTTTCATTTTGAGTATGTAATATCCATTTTGAAGCTTAAAGAAAATTCCGTCTTACTACTCACATATTTGAATCTTCATTTCTTTGAATTTTGTAAGTAATTTTTAAATTTTGATTTGTTGATAATTTTTAGAATTATAGATTTTATTTTTGTAGATTTTATCGCTGAACTTTTTTGCATCTTTTAATCATTGAACTCTTTTGTAATCTGGATATCCCAATTCAGCCTACCAAGTCGCAAAGGGGGAAGGTTGGTACCATTAAACTAATTTAACCCCGCTTATTCAGTCCTCAGCCCGATATTGCTTTTTGACTTGCTGGGTTCCATATTTTCATTTATTTTTTCTTTCATTTTTACATTTCTTTCTGGATTTTTGTCTTTTTAAGTATTTTAAATTATTCTTTCATAAATTTTCTGTATGATTTAATATATGAACATTTAATGAACATTTTATAATATACTGGTAAAAGTCAGTAATCAGGTACAAATTTTCCTTTTTTTACAATTGTGAATGCCTTTTATTCCATGCAAATAAAAGCAATAATCTAGATTTGAGATGAAAGATAGGAAACTATAGTATTATAAAATTCGCGGTAGCGTGTCGATGGGAACCTTAATTGTACAGAAAGCACAATTGAGCTTTCCATGTGGACTGCTTGCGAAGTGAAGTAATATAGTTCTTGAACCGCAGAATTTTTTGTCTGAAAATCTTGTTCATGAGCGAGTCGTTCGTGAACCGAAGTATGACTATGTTCATATTACAATTTATTTCGTTTAAATTAAATTAATTTTGCTTTAAAGCTACTGAAATTTGAGTTAATTTTGGCTTCGGAACGCAAACAAACATTATTTTAGAATCCGAAAAGCAAATAGAGATCAGCAAACGAGTGCGATATACGGTCATAGTTCGGTCACCTAAAGACTTTTGGCAGTGAATATGTGAGGAGAAGGATTTATGGATTGGTTGATTCATTATTGACGTCCTCTGTAGAAGCAACACGAAGACTATCGGCGACGGACCTCGTACTTTTTAATCTCGATAAAGTGACGAAAGCGACAACTGAACTGATACCCAACTTTCCTAAGTTTCCACACCATCCCAACATGAGGATGTTAGCTTGGCCGATTTAAGTGGCTTCAGCGTGGGATATGGCAGGAAGGACACTTGGGAGCATCTCCAAACAGAAGATGATAATAAATAAAACTATTATGTGCAATGTGAAGATGAATCAACTGTACATCCGATCTGCATGTAGAAACAATAGGTCCCCCCCCCCCCCCAATTATTGGCTTCATTGGGTGCAATTTGTTACGGGACTTAAGACTTCAGGCTTCCTTTCATATCTTGTAAATGGATTTTAAAATAAGACTGCTAGTGTTTTCAAAAGGGGCTCCTAGCTACAGAGGATTCGTTGTCGATTGCGCAGCCGGGACCATTGCATAAAATACGATCATATGTCTAAATATGTTCATTATAGAATGATTTTCTTCATTTGCTGAAATATTACCCGGTCCTCAGTAGAAATTTCAACAGAACTATATTTCCATTCATACTAAAGTTAACTCATTTTGCATAACCACTTTTCATTTGATTAGAAAGAAGTTAGAAATTTAAATATAAAATCAGGAAGAAACCCTAAATGTTATGGAAATGAAGTTTCGCGAATAGCTCACGTTATAAGGTTTGCCATTGAAAAAGCACGGTATAATCTTTAATTCTTTCTATAGAGAAAAGCATTTCGATGTCATAATAAGAGTATTCCTTACTAAGCTGTAATTATTTTTTTTAAATTCCTGATCAATCTACTTTAATCCTGATTGATACTTACATACATAATGTTATAAATTAGTTATTAATGTTGATTTGTTTGATTTCCGAAAGCTGTTGGTTGAAGCAACATGGAGAAGATAAAAATAAATCTACTGAGTTCTATAATAATAGCCTTCGAAAGGACGAGAAATGCTGGGGGAAATGCATAACTCTGGATGCAGAGAAGACTTTAGAATATTAAATAAAAATTAGGTTTCCATTTTGATTATTTTAGTAGTTATTAAAACTTTCCGGTAACCTGGGATAATAATTAAAAGTTTACAATATTGTGGGTTACTTCAATCTACGGCTTCCTGAAACCAAACAAACCAACATTAAAAGTAGTGATTTAAAACATTATGTGTGCATTACAACATTATGATCAATTAATAAGTAGACTAAATTGTATCCAGATACATCTTGGTTATTTCTTAGTAATAATTAAAACTTTACGATACTACTTTGTACTACACAGACTTTGCTGTTTAAATTCGTTATTATTAGTGATTTTCCAGTAATCCAGCGTTTTTAGAAATCCGACCGTGCTCTGATTCGATTATCTGCCGGATTAAACCAGAGATTAGTATGTTGAAAAAGATTCCGATTTTTGTCATTACTTTTTTAAAAATTCGCTTAGAGATAGAAAAATTTAAATTTATTTGAATAAAACCATTTATAATTTCAAAACAAATATTCCTCTTATTGTAATTAGAAAAGAAAATGTAAAATTAAATTTGGCAAAGTTTTGCATCACAAGAAAGGGAATGGTCTTTGTCATCAGTATCAAGATGTAAATCAAAAGAACACACATTCAAGAAGTCGGAAAGTTTTTAATTTCTACCCACAAATGTTACATTTCTCACAATTTTCACCATTAATTAATTTTAATAAAGCTTAAACATAAAACACAAGCGCTACAATTCCAAATTTTGAGTATCAACACCACAAAAATTGAACTGAACAGATGTAAAATGATAATTCCACTTCTGTGATTCCGTCTTGCAGAGTTGCAGGGATTATTTTTGTTGAATCGTAGATTTGAGCCTGATACCCCAAAAGACCCCGCCGTAAAACGGAGCTGATGCACGATAAATCTGATAGAAATCCCAAATTCTCTCGTTGGTGTGGTGTGGAAGCTAAAGTGTCTCTAGAATGAGGTTCAAAGATAAGAGGTCGTCGCCAATAGTTCTCGTGTTGATTCTCTGTGAGACGTTAATAAACAATCACTCTCTTGCGGAATTGTTGTGGAGATCTAGAGCTCAAGGTTGGCGTTATTTTCTGTCAAATCGAGGATTCAAGTCTAGCGCAACTAGACTCTTAGCGGTGCTAATGCACGTTTAAATATATTGGTATCCAGAATCCTCACGGATTGATTGATTGTTTTATTAATGTAGCACCTTACAAGCAACAAGAGAGCTGTTGGCGATGGACTTCATAATTTAGAACGATGGTCAAGTGACGAGGACATCTGAGTTGACACTTCCCTCTACGAATTTCCACTTCTCCAAATCTATGACTAGGAGTCTCGACAGATTTTACGTGCATCATCTTTTCAACACTGCTGGTCTAAAATGGCATCAGGATTCGAACCCACGGATTGATGACAACAATGCCGACCGTGAGTTCACGGCCATGACCAGTAGGCCACCATGGCTTTCACTTTCATGTTGGGATAGTGTAGAAGTTTGGAGAGTGGAGTACAATCTCAGGGTCTTCCTAGTCACTTTACTGAGGTTGAAAAGGACGCTGTCGTTAAGAACAGCCCCCGTGCTGTTGTTGCTTGTAAGTGCCACGTTTATAAAACAAATCAAGTACACTCAACTCCTTTTTTACATGGTAGATACGTTCCTCAGAAAACCGTGCAAAAAAATTCGTGTAAAAAATACGTGCGACATATGGTAAATTTGAGGATATATTTTTCAACTTTAAAAAATCGTGTAAGAGGAAAAATTTCTGAATAATTGCCCTAGAAATCGTGCAAAAATAGTAATACTGAAATCCATATTACAAATTTATAAAACAAAAACAATTCCTTTTTATTACAAAAAAAAAAAAAAACATTATAATTAGTGTACCGTGAAAATTCAATCTATTGGTACAAAAAAAAATTCAAATTGAAATTAGGAATAAAACTACTAACTAACGACTATTCATCAGTAGATGTGACAGATATGCTTAGTGCAACTTCGTGTTGGAACAAAAAAATTATATTGGTGAACCGGTTTATTTCAAAATCGTGTTAAAAAAAGAGTTGGGTGTAATAGTGTTTTGATGTAACTACGGGAGAAAAGACGTATGCCTTCTGTTGATTGATAAACTACATTCAAAAGTTGGAAGTTTTTTTACATTTTCAGGGAACCAAAACACCAACATACAACGTTACATTTTTTAAAAAATCAGCTCACAATGTTTATAAATTTGGCGACAAATTTCTTTAACGTGTGAAAACAAAAGTTCGTTATCTATTTTAAATATCAAGTAGAGAGACGATGCACTCAGCCATTCCGATAACGTGAATTAAAATGAAAACAGCAAGTGAAACAAAAACATTCGTGAATGTGCAAATACCGAAGCAGTGTATCGAAAGATCTGAGAAGAATGACACATTTTGTCTGCAGGAAATTGATAAGAATAGTCGATAAAATGATATGTGATATCACCCGTGTATATTTCCCCCTGTATATTAACCGAAAATAATAGCATTTGAGACAAAGTTCAAGAAACTTGTGAGTTAACAGTTTTATCAATATTTAATGCGTCATTTTGTCCCTGTCTGTCTTTGGTAATAAGCACTATTTCATATTTTTCCTTGTCATTTCCTTTTTTACGTATTACGAAATAAATATTTCGACGCAAAATAACACGATCGTGAGTGGTTTCGTCTCGGCTTCGTTAACCTCATCAGGGACGATTTTAATAGTGAGGGAAAAAATGACTTTTAGTTTTATTAATCGTACAATTTATTTATTTTATACTGATATGAATTCAAAAAGCAAAAAAAAGGGGGGACGATAAATATGCACAAAAAACCATAACGTCCAAATTTGTGGTCGCTGAGCGTTAATAATAACCAACGAGTGAAAGGATTTCATAAATTCGAGAAATGCCGTTTCTTTCCATTTCTCACAAATGTAACGAGTTCGTCTTACAATTTGTTTCGTGACATCTCCTGAACGATTTTTCAATTCCTTTTTTAGGATAATGATCTATACCGTCTAGTCTGGCGCTATTTTCATATTCCTAACTGTCAACTGTAAGTACCGTTAGCAGTGCAGCCAAACCATAAGATTTGTACTTGTATGTCTTTTGTTGTCGTTGAAAGATTCTGTAGTGAATAATTCATGATCAAATTTTTATTCTTTTTATTAATGATAGTAACTATAATTTTAACAAACTAAATGCTAAATGTTCACATGAATGATCAAGGATATCAAGAAGTTAATCCTGATATTCACAGGTTATTTTTTTTTTTTTTTTTTTTGATGGGAATTAAAGATAAAGAGTTGTTTTTGGTTTTTTTTTTTTTTTTTTTTTTTTTTTTTTTATTTTATTTTTTTATTAACGTCTCACTAGAAGCAACACGAGGGCTATTGACGACGGACTTCGTAATTTTGAGCCTCGGTCAAGTGACGAGGACGACACCTGAGCTGAACACCCCCTCCCTCCTAACTTCCATACCAAGCCAACGGGAGGACTTTGGGCCCCGACAGATTTAACATGCATCAGCCCCGGCTGCACGGCGGGTCTTTGGCGCGGCCAAGGATCGAACCCGCGACTGAACGAAAACCGCCGGCTACGAATCCGAAACCATGAGCACTAGGCTACCGTGGCCACAAAAGATAAAGAGATAAACTTCAAAAAAAGATATTGACTTAAAGTTGCTAACTATTTAATTACATGTAAAACTGCTTTACTAGAATACACAGGGGACAAAAGTATTGGAGCGACCGTAAGGTTTGGAATGTACTCAGGGACTGTTCATTTTAGTTCTGCTTATTGATATTGCATTTTGATCGGCTTTATTTTTTTATCGCATCAAAGTAAAGCCGAACTATTTCGGAATACTTGAGCTCTTGAAAGACAGGAAATTTATGAAACTTGGTCAATTCAAATTACGTCAAATGAAGAGAGCACTTAACTAGTTATGGGTTCTATAACATCAAAAATGAGAGATTTATATGGCAACGATTGTTTAAAAATACTATTAGTGTCAATGTCGGCATATTAGAACTTAGATACAAAGAAACCAACTTGTAAGAAGGGATGTTGAAATGGAAATGGTACAATATACACCATAACTATCATTTAAAGTTTAATCACCATGTAAATAGTCAAAAGAATAGAAAGTTCAACTTTTAACTTAATTTTATTATTCTCTTTAGTTAAAACATAATTTAGTACGCTTATTATGAGCATTATCCTTAACACGGCTTCAACTAAAAAGTATCTAAAATAATTACTTATCTTACTAATGACTAAAAGGATTCGAGTCAATTTCAAAACTTGTAAGTTGGATCCAAATAACGTACGTTCACAAAGAATCACTTCTCACTAAACGCCGAGTAAACTCTTTCTTCTTAACATAAGGACACGACATAATTTATAGTTCAAATGTACCGATATGTAGATATTACTTTTCCTCTAAACACTTATAATTTCCTATATTCTATTTACTGTAGATCAGTATATAAATAGCAAATCTAAATAACTCACAAGTCGAGGTGTTCGAATCAAATAACGTCATAGAAAGGACTATAAATTTAGAGTAAGGAAATATTTGTGAGAAACCCAAAAGAAAGTGAACGAGGGACAGCGAGGGCTGCTGTATGAAATTAGATTGTTTATAAAAGAATATTCCACTACTCATGCGTTACAATTATTACGAATGAAGTTACAACCTTTTTGGACTAGTATATAATTAAAATAAACACTTTTTAAAGTTTATAAAACTATAAATGTTGAATATGACCACAACCAGAAATATACGAACGATATCCAGAGGTGCGATTCGGTGGATTGACAATCTTGACAAATGACAATCTTGCTTTTAATTAGTAGTTTATAATTTGTATGTGA
Organism: Nephila pilipes; assembly: GCA_019974015.1. NCBI lineage: Eukaryota > Metazoa > Arthropoda > Arachnida > Araneae > Nephilidae > Nephila > Nephila pilipes. The sequence goes on along the minus strand of BMAW01128110.1, from coordinate 756,796 downwards.
TGGAGAAGTCTAATAAGTCATGAGCCAGATGGGGCCATGCTACGCCAAACAAGGTAAATATGACCTGAACGCTTGAAAAAAATTAAAAAGAGATGGAAATTGGTTGAGTAGAAGGAAGGGCGAAAATAGAGAAAGATCACTCACTCACTATGTATGCGTCACCCGTGTTTATGAAAGACAGTAAACCCCATAGAAAAGAAAAATATCACTAAGATGACACAGGATCATGATGTACGTGCCCATCTGAAGAAGGCTAGCCCCTGAGGTCCTCCGATATTATCCTCAGCGTCACGGTGCCCAGCTATACCCCCCAAACACTGGGTACCCATTTTAGTCGCTTCTTACGACATGCATGAGCCACAATGGGACTATTTTTTTCCCACCCGGTCACCACACAACGAGATGAAACGTCTCCCTCGAGAGATGAAACATACATCAGCCCCGGCTACACAGTGAGTCTTTAGTGGCATCAGAGCTCGAACCCACGACTTGACGAAAACCTCCGGCCGCGAGTCCGCAACCGTTAATATTAGACTAACGCGGGCTTTTCAAATATTGTGCAGTTAAGTTTCTTCAATTTTTCTGTGTTATTCAAGGGGTGTGGGGTCTTGCATTGTCCCGGAGAAGTAGAACATTACGGATGGCGATAAGAAGTCCTTTAAACCGATATGCAGTTTTAACCTTCTCTGAAAGTTATAGTAGTATACTGCATTAGGCTTCAATCTACCGGAAATTTTGATTTCGTGAATGTAAAGTTAATCCGGTGGGATTCCTACTACAATACTATTTTATCTATTCGAAAATAAAAAAAAACCTGCATCCAATAGAACTAAAGGTATTTGCGAAACAGCATTATCTCCCGGATTTTTGAAGATATTTTAGAATACTTTTTAAAGATCGGAAAACCTACAAATGAATAATTAAAAATGGGGTAAGAAAATTTCAAAAATTGGAGAGCAATTTCATTCCATCAAAACCTTCATTATTTTTTGCTCTTTCGGACTCATGTTTTTGCATTCAAATCAACAAAATAGTGAAGATTTGAGAACCGTTGTAGAAATTCCAAAGGATTAACATAGCGTGCACGAAATCAAAATAGCCTATAGACGGAAGCCTTAACTGTACTCCTGTCATGAAGAAAGAAAGCGTACACAAACCCTGTGAGTGAATATCTCCCCCCTCCCCCTAAAAAAACAATAATTAGAACTTTATCAGCAGTTGACTCAGTTTTTACTTTTAGTGGAGCTGTTTCGTCTTTTTTACTGGAACGGGCCGCGGAAGCTTAGTGGTTATGGTTGGGAACTTGCGGAGGGCAGTTTTCGTCAAGTCGTGAGTTCGAGCCTCGATGCCACTAAAGACCCACCGTGTAGCCGGGGTTGATGCACGTTAAATGTGTCGAGGTTCAAAGTCCTCTCTTGGCGTGGTGTAGAAGTTAGGAAGGAGGTGCCAGTTCAGGTATCACCCTCGTCATTTCACCGAGACTCAAAATTACGAGGTCGTTGCAAATAGCTCTCGTATTGCTTTTCAGTGCGAGATTAATAAAACTTATCAATCAACCATACTGGAACGCTTTGTTACAAAGGAATAGCGACTAAATAAAGGAATAGATACAAAGATTAAAAAAAATTATTTAAGCGATTATTTAAGCTTTAAATAACTTTTCATGTTTGCTATGGCAAGAAAAAAAAATGCGAAACTCGTCTACATTTGATCTACACAAGTAAATACTACTTTGAAATATTACGGTGTACTCGGCAGACTATGCAAATAGTCCCCTACCAAAGTACTTTCATTCTGAACACATAGAATCATTTAATGTCCAATAATGACTCTCAAATTTTCAATCGATGTGGGAAGTGCAGATGATCCACAAATCGCCTGACATATCTGCTAACGACCATTATTCAAGAGTTATCATAGAACAACCAGTAAATGGCTAATTATAGACATATTATTAGGTTATTATTGGACAAGCACTCAACACGCCCCTACAATCAATAGGACAGTTGACGTTCCATAAGAAATTAGAATGGTAATATTATCTACATTATCTTTCTCACTTCTGTACTGTCATCTCTCTACGTACTGGCAAATGATGTTCTCGTAAGTTAATTGATGGCTCTTTAAATGCATTACAGTATCGGAATGCGAGAAGTGCACAAATACAATAGAATCCCGTTAAATGAGACTCTTTCGAATCTTTTATAACCAGGATCGGTTCACATGAACACTTTTTCTTAAAATATGAGAAGCGACCTGCAAATTTCCATAATAACTTTTATTTGTTTCATCCACGTATTCTTTTTTTTAATTTTTTTTTTTTTTACAAAAATGAACTAACAGAGCTATATGAATGTGCGAGGGATTTCGTTAAGTTTATTTGCTACTAAGAAATAATCGAGATGTCTGAATAAAATTAATTCCGCATGTTAATTGATCCTTATTCAAATATTGTTGTAATTTATAACTATTCATGCTGATTTATTTAGTTTCAGGAAGCCGCATATTGAAATAACCCACAATATCGTAAATTTTTAAATATTATCCCAGGGTATGGTGAACTTTTAAATAATTACTAATATATATATAAATATGTATATATATATATATATAAGCGAAATACCACTGACTGACACATCACGAGATCTCTAAGACTATACAACCGATTGACTTGAAATTCAGCACAATTACTCGTTTTGCGATGTAGACGCTCACTAAGAACGGATTTTACGGAAGTCTTATCCAAAATATAAAATTTTCATCCCTTAATCTTTTCTTATCCATCGGTTATGTCATTTTTGGCGACTTTATCTCCAAAAATGATATGACCTACGCCAAACTGAATATATTTTTTTATATGTATGCTGTGTAATATCCCCAATTGCGTTTACTTGGTGAGATGTGCTCGTGTGAAATGGGAAAATACCAAATTTTGAATTAATTTAATATTGAAGCGCTGATGGAAGATTGGCAAGATTTTGACGAAGGGGCTCTTTATGTTAAATTTCGTGCATGTCGAAAATAGGGAACGTACATATTTAGAGATAGAAATAAATGAGTTTGGAATCCCACGGTTGGTGAAAGTGTAATTTAGCTCCAAAACGTAGCGGGATTTTGAAAAATACCAAAATGGCGACGTCTTACGGAGTAGCACACACGCAAGACAATCTTCGTTTACTGGAGTACCACGCTACATGCATGAACGAACTCAAAACGCTATGACATGAGTAAGACATTTTGGACGTCCCGTCCTGCACGACATTTTTTTTAGGATTGCAGTCACTTGCAATCTTAAATGGTCAAAAATCATAGATCTCTTGATGCAGGGACAAAAATCTTATGATAGACACTATGTCATTGCGAGGATATTTGATTTGAAAACTAAGCACATGAGGAATTTTCTGACAAAAGGTTGTATCTTTGGCAATACTAGGTGTAACATGAATGCGGTGGAATGAATTATATCCATATTATATATATATATATATATATATATATATATATAAAGGGTGATTTTTTACTATTTTTTTTTTTTTTATTTTTCTCATATATTTGAAAGTCGTGGATAACGATTATAACAGACAATCAATTTCTTAAAATTTTAAATTTAGATTATCATTATCGTTTAAAAATTTTAGCTTTTCTGGATATTTTACGTATAGTTTCCAAATACAATATTATCGTCTTCCCGGCGAAGCGGGCGGGTATCAGCTAGTATATATATATTATTTTTAACACTTCTCTGTATCCAGAGTTATACACTTACCTCAGCATTGCTTGAGCTTCCAAAGGCCATCATTGTAGAACTCTGAAAATTTAGCTCTATTTTTCCATATACTGAGGGTTATTTTGTTCTATGGCTTCCTTAACCTAGACATATCAACATAAATATTTGTAATTTGCAACATTATATCAATATTAATAAATTATTATTCAGAATAAATTTTATTGAGATATCTCGCTTATTATCTTAGTAATAATTATAATTTATTGATACCCTCTCGAGTGAAAGGAAAGCTGGGGAGGGAAAGGAAATTATGCATATACTCTGTGCAAAAAGTCAACAAAACCTTAGTTACATATCTAACTTCTAGTGGCAAATGGCTCACGGTACTACGATGTCAAATGGAAAATGCACGAAACTTTTAAGCTCGCTTTTAATATTCAGAACGTAGACATCTCTATCTTCTGTATATACACTGTTGGCTATCAAAATTGAAACACCAGGAATGAATGATCTGACGCAACTCTAAAATCATATGAAAGGAGAAGAGTCAGGAAATGGGCATGTTTACAGCACGCCCAGTATCCGCTCGTACAGTGCGACGTTTACAGCAGCTTGAACTCTCAACACTGTGATTATTACTTTGGCTTCGCTTGAAAATACAGTATAGAGAGAAACGGCGGCTCTAATGCTCAGAACGACAAAGCTGGATACAGGACTGGCACAATGTCGTTTTTTCAGACGAGTTCCGGCTCTGCGTGCAATATTCTAATAGCCATGAATGTGTCTAGAAGCTCAGAGGAGACCGCTCGTCAACTGCTTCCATTTGATATCGGCATAGGGCCCTGCACCTGGTGTGATAGTTTGGGCAACCTTTGAGTACACGACACGCACATCTCTAGTTCGGATCGATAGTAATCTGAACGCAGATCGGTACATTTCTAACATCTTACGTCCAGTGGTTAATCCAGTCCATCTCTAGATCTGTCACCCATTGAAAACCACTGGTCATAGATTGATGAGAGACTGGCCCGCCACCCCTCTCCAACTAATAGTTACGGCTTGAAACATCATGGAATGAGGTGCCCGTTTTTGTCATCCAAGCCCAATTCGACTCCATGCCTAACCGGGGTAAAGGTCGTTTTTACTGCGGGGGGGTGGCAGCTAATTCTACTAATTCGCACGCCTGTAAACCTCCAAACTACTAACAAATTTAACCATTTTGTCTTCATGCCATACTGTTTACGTACAATAAATACCTTTTTTGTATTTGCTTTCCTTCATGGTGTTGCAATTTTAATGGCCAACAGTGTTGAGAATCCTTGGTCTACGTGGGTGGTAGTCACGTGGGTTTCGTGGGTGGATCTAGCTGCCCCTCATACGTCAGACTCACGTGGTGTACTGATATATGAAGAAGTTAATTTTATTTTGTTTTTCAGAGAGGAGATTCTAGATGGACCATGGGCTAGATAGACGCTAACTTTCCAGGAGCCCCTTTTTTGGTGTTTTTTAAACAATCGGCTGCTCTAGGTCTGCAGCAGATTTGTTCTCGGAATTTGTCTTGTGTATTTCAGATTTATTTTAATAAAAATAAGCTGCAGAATTGTAATTGTTTGTTAAGTTTATCGTTGAAAATAAATTGTGAAAAGATCGAAAAGTAGTTTTTATTTAAGGCACCAAAAAAATGGCAGTTAACAAATAATAAGGAATAGATAATCTAAGAGTTATTTAAGTATATATAAATTTTTTTAGACAGTGTATGTTTCATGCTCGATTTGATCAGCATAAAGATGTTTTACTCTAAGAATGTTTTTTTTATTTAATTTAATTTTCCATATTCTCCTAATAACCCGCAATTTCGATATCGCAGAAAGGTTCTGGTCCCAATTAATCCGATTTAACGAGGTTTTAATGTAACAGAAGTTTTAGATAACATTTTCAGCCTCCGGTTATTGCTATATGCTGTTCGTGTTATTTATACGCATGGTTACGCATAATGAAATAGCTCGAATATTATGTAAAAAGTAGTTTTTGCGGATTGATCTGAAGAGAAACCGGAAATAGACATGGATCTTTATATGTCTGAAACTTTAAATCATTTCGAATTTCCTTTCTTTTTTATTTATTTATTTTTTTGTCAAAAAAGGTAGTGTGCCTCACTGATTCCATAGATGTATTACTTATGAGAATTCCTTAAACATAATACGAGAAAAATTAATTTTAAAATTGGAAATGAAAGTGCAGCCATTTTAGTGAAAAAATACCCTTATTTACGTTTTTCTTGAAATGTGTTTGTTCAGGTTTCTTGTACACATTATTCAAAATCTAATTTATCTATATTAATGATATTTACAACATTATAAAATGAGGCTCTTTCCTATACATAGAACGTAATTTTTACGCATAACAATCGCTTTTTCGAGGTATTAGACAGTATTTGCAAAAATATTAAGAGAAATTTAAATCATAAGATTTTTATTTAATTCAAATTTTTAACTTTTAATTATATTCATAGTATAAAATCGAATGATTTTGTGTAAGTACTCAGTAAAATTTTTAAATTATAAATTTTGTGAATGTTATACGCAAGACATGCTTAAATGTTAATACCCGACTTACAAATGTAAACACAGGTATTGATTACTTTTTTCTTACATAAAATTATTTACATTTATAAAAGTATTTTGTTTACATAAATAGATATACAAAAATGCACAGATACCTCAATATTAACATGTGACTTCCATTGCTTAAAATTTTAAATAGTAAGGATTATTTTAACTTGACTCATTTTTCCTCGTAGAAGACGTCTTATGAAAAAATTCGAATTTATGCATCCCGTAAAATATCTAGTGTTTTTGTTAGTTATAAGGGATTCTATTTAAACTGTAGACTGACTTTTCATCAAATACATCGAATACCGGAACTAACAAATTCTGAAGCAATATTTATTTCAGCATCTCTTTTTTGGGAGTCCTTTACTACATTCACTTACGGACGAAGTTCACATTTTTCTGAACCTTCATCCATTTTTACTTCTGTGTTCATCTGGAGTGTGGTCTGAGTAAAATTCAAATCCTGTTGAATAAAATTCTGAAAAATATCGCTAATTCCCCTGGTGAGGCAGGAACGCAGAGATTCTCTCTGATTTAAATGTAGAACAAATTGAAGGACATATCTAAAAATATTTTGCGTGCTATCGACAATCAGGAGAATCCAGTCATCAAGGCTTGGTTACCATTATAAACACTAGCTATCTAACACTGCTACAAAATGGTCTCTTATATTAAAGTCTCCTGTTAAACAATTTATCTTCCCTTATGCACTCATTAACTCAAGTCTTTGGTACTTCTCTGTATCCACCCACAGTCCTAGAAATTCTAAAAATATTTTTTTTTTATTTCAGCCCGACTTATTTGAACTGTTTTAATGTACATAGCTATTATCTCCTTAAGAAGGCTTTTAATTTCAATAGATATTAAAGAATGTTTATCTTCATCAAGAAGGCTAAGAATTTGTGTATTAACTATATTGCTTTGTCCAAAAGTTCTCCGAAAGCGATAGTGCGTAGTGGGCCTATCTTCAGCATATTTCAGAGATGAGTTTGATGAGGCGCGTATTTTCCGCAAACTAAAAGAATACGTTTCATATCGTTTATACGGTTAGTTCGTTTATACGGTTAGTTAGTTACAAAAGTAGATTTGATACATTTAAAATTTTAACAGCAAGCTTATTATATTCGGTAAGAAATTAATCGAAACCTAGATTATTTTTCTACGAATTTAAATGTACCGAAGAAAATGGATTGTGATCATGATTATTTATTAATATCGAAGCAGGCAGGAGGGCTGTTGGCGATGGACCTCGTAATTTTGAACCTCAGTCGAGTGACGAGGACGACACATCAATTGGCACCTCCCTCTCCAAACTTCCACATCACGCCAACGGAAGGATTTGGAACTTCACAGATTTAACGTGAATCAACTCCGCTACATGGCGGGTCTTCAGTGGCATCGAGGCTCGAACCAACGACTCGATGGAAACGTCGGCCATGAACCCGCGACCATGACCACTAGGCTACCGCGAAGACACCATAGAAAATGGAGAAAAAATATTCACTGTTCCAAGGTAATTTTATATTAACACAAAATATTAGAAATAGTCCACTGCGGATACATGTATTATTGATAAAAATATCCGAAGGCTCCGAAACGGAGATATGTTTGTTAAATCTCATGTGTTGGAATAAATTTATCTTTTTTAATGCCAAATAGATACAAACGTAAACTTACGCCAGTGATTGTTACAAACCCTTGCCAGCGGTCTTTTGGGGGCTGTATAGTTGCATTACGTGCAAAGAAAAACATGAAACCCCATAAATCATTTCGAATTTATAAAGCCGTTGGTTATTTAATCGAGAGGAGAATTTCGAATGAAAAGGAAACCGTAGATTCAATGTAGTACGTGGAAAGGAAACGCGACAAAACACAGCACATTTTATATTCTGGAAATAAAAATGTTTGTCGAGTATATTCTAATAAGAGCAAATCGTTGGACGACACAAGCAAACAATCAACTTATGCCAACAAAATATTCAAAATTTCATCTAAGCAACAACATATTCAAAAAAGAACCTTTGCTATACTTAAGGGTTTATTTTGAATACATTTATACTATAAAAGATTGTAAAAATGAATTCATTAATAAACTTTTACAGCTTCAATTTTCATGTACTTTGAGTGTAGAAAGTATTCGTACGTTGAGAGTCATAAATTAAAGAAACCTCACTGTCACAGAAAATATATAGTTAAATTATCCAATGCATCTTTAGATCTACATAAAAGAAAACAATTTCCATATAAAATTTACATGAAAATATTACATTTAAAAATATAATACTTGTAAAACATATACAAGCACAATCTTGTGATATAGAAAGCATTAGTGCCTTGCACATTTTAACAAATGCTGAAATTAGAATATTGAAATTAATACCTTATACGATAAGCTTTAATAATTATTGAGACTTCTTTGCACAAAATTCAAGTTACTTTTAAAATTCACTGGACTAGAAAGGTAATCTCTTCTTGTTTGAAAGCGTTTTCTTAAATCATGTTTATTAGAAACTGATCTGGCTGTAACATTCTGATCAAGAATATCCCTTACATATGATCAAGAATATCCTTTACATGGGATTGATGTTTCTTGACTAAGGAGGAAAATTCATAAATTTAGTAAGGTTAAATCTATGCATTCAAGGCTAAATTCTTTAGATCATTATCATGCATAGAAACGTAATCACCATGAATACCCATTTTTGTCGAAATAGAATGTAAAATATTTTTCAAAATGTCTATATAGAGCTGGTGATTCATGATTGTATTAATTGGGACAAATTACCAAACTCATAACCCCCCATGTAACTAAAAAGAAGCATACTCCCATCTCCATATTTCATTATTGGAAGTGTGTAAATTCCTTAGATGTTTTTCTGTTTCCTTTTCTTCACACCAACCGTCTGCAATCTGATCCAAAAACGTACGTTCGTCAGAAAAGGGGGGGAAAACTGTTTTTGAGAGCTCTGGGTTTGTGTTTACGCATTTTATAGTGAAGTATTATTGGAAACATCCGATTCCTCTCATTCGCAAAGAATCTTTGTCGTGAAAAACGGCCACAGAAATCTTGCTACTTATTTGCGTTTCAGGATGTATCTACAGACACGGCTGTTCCTCTGTTTTTTTTAATTTTGTTGTGAGCTTAGGAGCTTTAACTTTCGAATTTACTTCAACGAAAGGCCGAAAAATATCTGTCAACAGAGGTAAGTAGAGAGGATCGACTCGGTAGAGGAACGTTATGCAATATTTTAGAAACCATAAGTCTTTGAATAATTGATTATACTGTTGAACGAGAGGTCTATTAGCCTAATAATTAAATTTCATTATGTTTCGCCGCCTTTACACAGATTATATATAATAAATTTTTCTTCCTAAAAACAGATTTATTTAGGCTTACGAACCATATCGAAAATTCGACATTGAGTATTAAATTTAAATTCCACCATATCATCCTATATATGCTTCAGAATGAATGATGTCAGTGAGCGACAAAAAACTCACTGGTCCAATCGCAAAACACCTACAAAAATTTCAATTTGTTTCGGTGCACGTGAATATTTTTTTGCGCGTCTCTAAATCACCAATCTTTATTTTTCTTAAAATTTGAAAAAACAATTAAAAATTTGTTCAATTTTTTACCCCCATACTCATATTTGTAAAACAGCGCTTTAATAGATATTGCCATTTGAATAAATTTTATTCAAATCAACATATTAAAACAGTAGCTTCTTCCACAATAGCGCTCTTTTATAAATAAATACATTCACTATATCTTTTTAACTTTCATGCCTTTAATTCAGATTTATATGTAATTTTTTGTTATAATGCGCGTAGTGAAATTAACTAACTGCTCTATCCCCCACGATCTGTAGGAATATATATATAATAATCAATCTCAAGCTTTGAATAATAAATAATTCTACAAAACCAGTCAGTAAAAATAAATGCCATTTTATTTTATTCGATACCAAATGCCACCCCAAGAAAAATTCACACATATAGTTTCCCGTTCCTTAAAAGATTACGATTTACAAAGGAACCAGATTTTTTTAAACGCATAAAAAGGAGGCCTTTCAAACCCTATTTCCGATTCCAACACTAGTGCTGTTTGAAGATAAGAAATACAAAGCTGAAATACCGGAGAGAGAAAAAAAGAATGGGGAGGGGGCATCTAAGAAGAGTTCTTTTTCATCTGGCCAATTGAGTACCGAATGGAGTAAAGCATTGCTAAACGAATTTCATTAAAGACAACAGCAATAAACAACAAAAAGTTTAAATCGTGAAAGAGAACTTTCTCACTCACTTTTACAAGTTTGGCGCGAAACAAAAGAGAACAGGTTTCCCGCCAATATCTTATGGCCGTTGGCCAGTTCTCTTCTTCCACTCCCGAAAGAAAAACCAATCAATTCTGAGCAAACCTTTTAAATGAGGCTGATCGATTGGTTCGAACTCTTTTGTAGCCAAGGGAACTTTAAAGATTCGGGCGTCAAAAAGGAAAAAATGATCTAAAAATAAACTTGGTCTTATATGCGAACCGCATCTGTCTTTTCTTCCTCATTGAATAGGAATTGGTTAATTTTGTGTTATTTCTCATCCCCCTCTCCAAGTCCCAAAAAATAGGAGTTTTAAAATAAGGGTGGAATAAATGCGCTCTTGAAAAATTCGCAGGTGGTATTTAAGAGGAAGTTCAGAAAATAGTTGATCAATAATTTGCAATTGTTTTTTAATAGCTTGAGATTTAAGAAAAAGTATCTTGTGCTTTCAATGGTTCGAAATATTGTAAAGGAATTTAGCTGTTACCTGGTTTTCTAAATCGTGTTTTTTAAGAAAAAGCATTCAGAGATTGTCTTGATATTGCTTGAGGGCTGATTTGTATTCTATGTGGTTGTTGTAAAACTTAGTTTGGTTATAAGAGTGCTAGATTTTCAACGCTTAAATTCCTGCACCCTTGCAGTTAGCGTCCTCTAAAAAAAAACATTAGCAACTTGTTTCTGAAGTTAACGGAGGAATTGTGGGAAGCGAAGGTTTGGCAAGACAAGAAGAAAGCATCAGAAAACATTTCTTTCCTCCAATCCATTATGACTAGTAATCACTGTAAAACTGAGGTTCCCCAGGAATGCGGAACCGTTATCTATCGGCCACAATATTGCAGTGAATGACGTCACTAAAACGTTGTCTATGCAAACCAGATGGCGTGCTTTCCTAAAAAGCGTTGAGTGAGTGAGTGAGTGAGTGAGTGAGTGTGAAGGTTATTGCCGCATGAGCCAGATGTGGCTATGTTGTGCTAAAAAACAAGATTAAACTATGGTCTAGACGTGAAAAATTGAGAAAAAGGCAAAAATTGGTTGACAAGAAGGAGAGTCGAAAATAGAGAAAGGTTACTAGAGAATCCCGGGGGTGCGTCACTCGTATTTACCAAAGACACTAAATCCCATGAGAAAGAAAATGATCACTGGAATGCTTTGGGGTCATGATGCCCGTGTTTACCTAAAGAATGCAAGTCTCTGAGGTGCCCTGGTATAATTCCCAGGGGCAGGGTGCTCGGCTATACACACAGACACTGGGTACCCATTTTAGTCACCTCTTATGACATGCATGAGCTACAGTGGGACTATTCTGTCACACCCGGTCACCACACGAGTCTTAATATTGTTACTTAAGATGAATTCGAAATAATTTACATTGCGTGTAATAGGTTGTATAAAAGAGTGTTAAATGCGAGCGAAACATAAATCAACGGGTCAGCGATGGAAACGATTCTGGGAAAAATTTGACTAGGGAGATTAATGAGGTGATCTGCATATAAATTATGGCAGCCAGAGTACAGCACCTCTTTCCTAGGAAACCATTGTTTCAGCGAATAGGATTTAATTAAATACGAGTACATATCTAAAATACGTAAGAAAAATCGTTGGTGGAAATAGAGAAAATCAAGCTAATTTCTTGAATTTTTACACAAATATTACTACTTGCAAATACAAATATCGAACTAAAATGTGTGCAAAAATACATTTGTGATGTTTGGATTACAAAACCCTACCATCAGTGATACTAACAAAGAGTTTCGAAACTATCAGCTAAATGCAGTTTTAAACAGTTCGAGGAATTTGGTAAGCCTAGTAATTTTATTAAAATTTAATGTGGGTTTTTTAATTGAATGATTGATTGTTTATGAACGTTGCACTTTGAAGCAACACTGTGGTTGTTGGTAAAGGATCTCATAATTTTGAAGTTCAATCAAGTGACCAGAAAAACATCTGAATGGTGACTTAAAACTTCCACACCACGCCCCTAGGAATTTGATTAATTCCGTCCACCCATGAATGATCGAAATGTGAGGAAAACATGAAACGTTATGAACATGAAACATGAACGATACTCTGGTGAAACTCTCCAATTTGGTGATTTTTAAAATCGAACCAAATGTTAAGGTTAAGCTACGTCTACAATGAAAAACTTAATAATTTGAGACTGGAAAAAGAAGAAAAATATGAGATTTTGTAGAAAATATGAAAAAAAAAAAAAAACTTCCTACAACAGTTTATTTTGTTCTAAATACCTTCAAAAAGTAAGGATTTTAGGAAAGACCTTAGTGGAAGTGGTAGGCGAAGAGCATTTCTTCGTTTTAAAAGGAAAGTCGAATTGTGAGATTTGTGAAGATTATGAGAGTGTACCAAAATCTCTCCGATGATGATAGCATGAGAATTGAAGGAGATGGCTATAATGAATGAGCATCCAGAGACCGTTAAAAATGTTTTATTTACCAAAAATTATAGAGAATACACATCTCCAAAGAAACCAAGCTTGCACACTAAAAATGTAAAACCTCATCTAGAATATATTAAACAATATATTGGAAGGCCATAAGTACGTATTTTTACAGATAAATTTAATTTGTTTGGATCTGATAGTAGGAACTAAAGAAAAAGTACAACATTAAAATCAGTATATGTAAAAGTGTCTATAAAAAGAAGTTATGATATGGAGTGCATTTGAGGCTAAGAATAATTTTTAAAGACCGTAAACCAACAAAATTAAAAGAAAATTTAAAACTCGAAGAGAAAATATAATTCCGCAGACACTTTCATCAATTTTTGCCTTTTCAAATATCCCTTTTTGTATAGACGGTAGTAGAAATTCCATTGGATTAACATTACGTTCACGAAATCAAAATGGCCGGTAGACGAAGGAGGTGTCCGTAATATGAGGTCCTACTGTATAAATTTTCTCTACTTTGAATTTTTTTTATTTCAAAAGAATATCAAGGATATAGACAATGTATATTATTAGACAATGACATCAACTAAAACTGCAGTCCAACTTTCTTAGGTGCAGTGCGTTTTGCGTTCCACTCAATTCTTTTTTTTTTTAATTCAAAACATTGTGAATAAAAAAAATATTAGAATGACTATGATTTGTACTAATAATGCTGGCCATTAAAATTGTAACTATAGGAAGGAATGATCCAATGAACGTCAAAATCACATGAAAAGTAGAAGAGGTTAGGATATACAAATGATTAGTATTTCAGCGCATTCAGATGAGGCAAGAGGGAGATACGACATCTGAAGCACTGCATAAAAGAAAAGTTGTGTAGTGGAGAATGTAGTAGATGAAACACTGGAACACACAAAGCGGGTATTTCAATAGCTTCGACTTCTACTTCCTTAACCTTTCTAGAGACTTGTTAAAGAATTAAATGTACTATTGATCATTAATATTGGCGTTCTCCTCCGACACATGATTGGTTCTGCGACAAGCGGCCTGGTGGAATCATCGTTTTTGCAGGTGATCAGGACCAGCAGACTACAATATCAAGATTTCTGAATGGTCACTTGAAGGGCCTCAAATTTGAGCAGGAGAATGAGATCTTCCCCGTCTGTAGAAATTATAACTCTATAATCAGTTCTCCCCTGAACATCTTTCCTGTCTGGGGCTTTCCAGGGAGGACTTGTGTAAGAAGGCTCTTGTCTTTTTGAGGGGCTCATAATTCTGATCTTGCCCATTGGCTACACCGGATAGGATTAGAAACAACTACAGTACAGAAATGTGCAGTTATATGATTTAACAGCAGTTATAACATTTAATATCAATTATATCATTAGTATTGATAATTATTTTGTGATCACTCTTTATTTATATGAATATAAAAATAATGAAATATGATATGAGTGCATTGAAATATATGAATGCGATTGTCAATTGTTATTTTTTTCATTCTGATGTTTTGAACTTCATAAGAGAATTGGAACAGCATCAAATTTCCCGTCTTCTCTCTGTCATCTCAAAGTTTCAACTTAAGTTCAAGCACAAAACAATAATTTAAAGTAGTCAATTATATTCAAAATATCTTTATTTACTTCTCAAATTAGGGGGATGCTCTCCACAGTTATACCTTCCTTCATAGTGAGTAGTAACTAGTTCTACAATCTATCAAAGATTACTTTTGTCGGAATAAAATGCGAGAACCTCATGCAATTGCTCTGACAGCATTGAGTCCTAATCTCATCAAATCCACTGTACACGCCAGAGTACTTCCACTCTCATCACACTAACATTCTTCTTATAACTGTAACCTTAATTTTTTATTTAATTCTATGTCGCTTTCATGTGACTTGATAATATCTACTTATTTCACTTCCAAAGTGTACTTAATTTGCCTCACTTGATTAGGAAGAAATTGAAAACCTAAATATAAAATTAGAAAGAAATCCCAGATGTTAGTTTAAGGGAAATAAATCGAGAATGGCCCATTTTGCAGAGTATTTTCTTAAACTGCGAAATTCAATCCTATAGGTAAAAATGGACACACACATCTCAAATGCTTCTCACCATTAAATTTTTTAAAAAAATTGGTAACGCAGAATCAATCTATTTGACTTACGAAATGGCGTAAAACAAATCAAAAGAAAGATTTTAAAAAATTCATTATCATATCTAAGTATATACAAATAAAGATGGACGTTTCAAACGATCAACTACGCTTCATTTAAGAAAAACACAACATCCTTCATTCTTTTTAATTTCTTAGTAAAATACAAATTCATAAAAATAAAGCTATTTTGATCGATACCCGATGGCACACGAATATGAACGATTTCATATCTCATGTATTACAAAAGAAACAAATTGTTTAAAAGAGCGAAAAAAGAGCTTTTTCAGTCTGATTATCCAATTCCAGACTCGTGCTGTTAGAAGATAAGAAACAAATAGCTCAAAAAATGAGGTACAAAAGTATCCAATAGGGCTTCTCTTTGATTTGACCCACTGGGTTTCAACCCGATCAAAGAAAACATTGCAAAAGGCAACTGAACAAAGCACTATAATGGCGCCAAACAAAAAGTTTTGATCGCCAAATGGAAGTTTCTCACTCACTTTCGCGAGTTTGACACAAAACAAAAGAGAATCGTTTCCCACCGATATATGATGGCCATTGGCCAGTTTGAGAGAAAAACCAATCACGCCGAGCGGAACTTTTACAATACGAATGACCGATTGGATCGATGAATTTTATGGCAGAGAACTCTGAAAAATAAAGATTCTGACATCACAAAAGGAGAAGATCTAAAAATAGTTACTTAGACTAGTGCGCATCGGATGTGACTTGTCTTTTTCTTCGAATAGAAATGGGTTAATTTTGTGTCTTTCCATTTTTTTCCGCTGTCAATAACAGAAGTTCCAAGAATAAGGGCAGAATAAATGTCTAGAATGAAAATCATATTCATGAAGTGTTTTGGCTGCTTTATTATTTGAACAATAAGACGAATTTTGAAAATTGTGCGCACTAATTCTTGTAGTTTCATGAAAAGGGAAAAGTATCCATTGTTCTTAATGGAATATTGAAAATAGTTTATGCACAGTTTTCCAAATTGAGTTTTTTAAAAAAAACATTTACGTATATTATCCACAAAAATTATGACCCATTATTACTGAGTTAAATAATATTTTATATACAAAAACATAAATGAGAGAAATTTAAGGTTTGTGGCGCAAGAACCAAATCGGGGGGGGGGGCCTAATTGGTAATGTAGCGCCAAACAATGTGCATCTGTGATCTAGACATTTAATAGAAAGAGAGAAAACATAAAAATCGGTTGACAAGAAGGGTCGAAAATACAGAAATATCGCCAGGATCTCCCTAGGACTCGTCACTATTGTTTACCAAAAAAAGGCAGTGAGCTCTTACTAGAAAGAAAAAAATTAACTACGGTAACTCGTATTTGTAATGCTGATACTTACATTAAGAAGACAAGCCCTCATGAGTTCATGAAAACATAATGCAGAAAATTTATTTTGCGACACAAAGAAGTAATTATAAACAGCCGATTTGAATTAGAACAATTACCTTCTCGGGCATAGAATAAATTCTGACACTTTGTGACATTGGGCTATTCGCGGTTTCTCTTCACTAACCTTGGGGACTTTTAATTGAGATTGATTGCTTTTGCTAAACAACCTTTGCCCAACCAAAAATGAGACGTGAATATGTAGATAGAAAGCAGGTAGAAATGAAGTGAAGCGGGAGAGTTAGGAAATATATAAACTCTGACTGAAAGTCACGATAGAGAGGCTGAAGGAGAAGTGGAAAGAGACTGAAGGAGAAGGAAAGTGAGGTTGAAGGAGGAGTTGAAAAGAGAGGTTGAAATAGGCGATTGGATTAAATGCGTACTTATTCCAGAGATTTAGTTATTCCAGAATCTGAGTTGCAGTCGAGAAAGTCTTAGTGGTAAGAGTCTGTTAGATTATTATTGGTAGATTGAATTAGGTTAGTAAACTTCTTCTCCGGGAGAGCATAAATAATTGTTGTTATATTATTTAGAAGTTAATAAATTCCGTAAATATTGTTCTAGTGTCTCTCTGATTGACGTACTGTGTCTTAGTGTTTAATCATTGAATTAAACTATGGCACAAGAGGCAGCCCGGATCGTGCAGGCGTCACAACTTTACAACGATTTCAAAGCTACAACTGTTTCCAGAGCTTTTCATATGCTAATTGATGGTGTTTGGACCTATTTTGTGTTTCATATCTATTTGTATTTTTGTGTGTATTCAATGTCTTTATTTTTTTTGTAGTGTCTTTGGTTTATATGTATGTGGTGCTATTCCCACGCCATCAACCCAGAATTTATCTATTGCGTGTTGGCAGCATCCTTGTGTTTGGAACGAAGAACTGGGTTTGGCGGGAGACGCCATTAGTTTATTAGTATCAGTGTTAGTATACTAGTTCGCCGCACAAGTATAGCTGCTGGCAATCGTTTTAATATACTATTAGTATCAGTGTTAGCATACTGATTCACCGCACAAGTATAGCTGCTGGCAATCGTTTTAATGTATATTTAGTGTATTAGTGTTAGTGTACGAGCTCGCCGCACAAGCATAGCTGCTGGCAGTCGTTATTAAAATTATAGTTTGTTAAAAAGTTTGTCATCTTTTTACACACGACTAGATGGTATCTAGTTACAATTCTCGTTTTCCAATTAGCGATGTTAACTTTTTTAAAGAGATCATCTGTGCTTTCGTGCTTCCACGTGCAGATGTTCAAATAGCAGACGATCTATGTTATTTATCAATTGAAACTAATATAACAATACAATTTAAATTCGTAAGACTCTGAAAATATTTCTAAAAGGGATTTAAAATAGAACTTACGAATTCGAATTAAGTATTTCACGCTATTGCTACATGGTATATTAATGGAAAATTTTTTGTCAATTGTAAAAAGAGGAGGAGCATTAAAATATCCAGACATTTACGTTTATAAAAGTAAATTTAATCTATTTCATTTCAGCCAAAAAATTCTCAAACTTTGGTAAAGAAATATGATTCTCATAAATCGAAATGAGACATAAGACATAAAGGAAAATTTATATATTACTATGTTATGCGATCGATAATTCTGTATTTATTTTGTGATTTCAAACATATTACTTAAAAAAAAAAATTCAGATACAGAATCTAAAAACTCAGTCAAATCTAATAAAAAAAAAATTTCAAATTTAAAACGCAAAGAACCATTTAAAAATTTTAGCAAGTAACCTACACTAAATTCAAAAAAATTTAAAAAAAAAACTAATATTTTCATCAAAAAACTGTCTTATAACAAAATTCAGGAATGATTATTAAAAAGAACTCGTCTAATTTGAATATATCCGGATAAATGTATAAACACATCCTAAGATAAAGAAACACAGGTATTTAGGGAACTTAATTAAAACAAAACAAAAATCCGAGTTACCTTTAAAATATTTTTGGCAAAATGCAAATTCACCGAAATCGGAGCTATTTCATTTCATACGCGAAATAGCGTTGGAAGAGGACACTACAAGTAGACGATCGATATTGATATTATATATATATAATATCAATATCGATCAATTTTTTTTTTTCATTCGCCGGAAAAATTATAAGTGAGCAACGAATTGTGAAATTTCACACGACTTTTGGAAAAACCACTTCCGAAACGTATAATTTATTGAAAGAAGTGTAAGATAATGAATGTTTATTGTGTAAATGTGTTTTTGAGTGGTTTAAGCATTTTCAAGATGACCGAGAATACGCTGAAGATGAGTCATGCCGAGGTTGCCCTCCCACGTCAAAAATAGTTGACAATATCGAAAAAATCGGTGATGCCGTGTGATCTGACTGTCGGTTAAGCATTCGTACGATTGCTGAGACTGTAAAATTGACAAAGAATCCGTACGGCAAATTTTTCCACCAAGGCAATGCGTCGGCTCATTCCACATTGTCTGTCAAGAGGTTTCTAT
This sequence comes from Nephila pilipes, assembly GCA_019974015.1. Taxonomy (NCBI): domain Eukaryota; kingdom Metazoa; phylum Arthropoda; class Arachnida; order Araneae; family Nephilidae; genus Nephila; species Nephila pilipes. The sequence goes on along the minus strand of BMAW01128110.1, from coordinate 737,693 downwards.
CCAAGTACAGTATCCCAGTGTTGGACCACCCGCCTTATTCGCCGGATCTTGAGCTATGCAAATTGTATCCGTTTCCTAAGGTGAAATCTGCTTTAAAAGGAACAAGATTTGAGTCACTTGAAGCTGTGAAAGAGAAACGTCACGCGTCCTGGAGGAGATGACAGAAGAAGACGGATTATATATCTTTCATAGTATAGAGTCCCCTAATTGTAGTGAAGAGTTCCCATGACATGTTGAATAATACGCGTATGTTGATGTTTGTTCGCCTGTAGAAACATAAACGGCAGTATTTTTTTATTTTTAGAATGCAAAATGTAGTGTTCTGTGCTAAATCGCTTTACCTCCTGTTCCAAAATATCCGCTGTCTAGAATAACCCTGCAATATAAATTTGTGTTTCGGTATATACTTGGACGTCTCATACAAGCATTAACTACAAAAACCCCAAAGGCCATTTGGAGATAGTTTTAAAAAATCATTCGCATTTTATCGTGGGCTCGTAAACTTACGTGCGTAGCTATATTATAAAAATAATTTATTTATCTATATTCAGTGAGGGTAGAAAGTATTCGTACAAGAGCACTAGAAGCTATTGTTTTAGTATGTTAATTTGAATAAAACTTATTCAAATGGCAACATTTAATCAAACGCTGCTTCACAAATATGAATAGGATGTAAAAAAATTGAATACATATTGATTTTTTTCAAAGCTAAAGAAAATTAAAACTTAGTTATATATTTCAAGGCATGTAAAAAGTATTCGTAGACTGAAACAAATGCAAATTTTTGAGTTTTGTGATTGTATCAGTGAGCATTACATCACTCATCTAGAAGCATATGTAGCATGACAGGATGGAATTTAAATTTAATAGGCAATGCGGAATTGTCGATGTTGAGTTGTAAGCCTAAAAAAAAAATTGCTTGTAAAGTTTTGTAAAGACGGTAAAACATATAACGAAATTTCATCATTAGGTTAGTAGATCTCGTTCAACAATCCAGTGAGTAATTATTCAGAAATGTATGGCTTCTAAAATAATACATAACGTTCCTTTCTGGGGTCGACTATTTCTGTTTACATCTGCTGACAGACTATTTCTTGCCCTTTCGTTGAAGGAAATATGAAGAAAAAAAATGCTCCTAAACTTCAGTTGAATTAAAAAGAGAAATATTTTTATCTGTAGATACAACTCCAAATGCATGTAAGTAGCAAGGTTTCCCCTAGGTGTTCTTAGGGAAAGATAAGAATCTGAATTTACGGAAATACTACGTTACAAAATATGTAATTGAAAAATCTCGAATTCCTGGAGAAGAGTAATTTTTTCTGACGAACGTAAAATTAACGTTTTTGTGTGGATCGTACAGTAGAAGGGAATGTGAAAAGAAAACGAAACACATAAATGCAATCCTAGGAATTTACTTCCAAAATGATTAAACTTGAATTGGGGAGTAAGCTTGTTTGGGTTGTAGGAGTGCCTCAGGGATTTTTTTGTTGATTGTTTTCAAAGGTTGAACTCAGAAGCTACTCGAGAGCTATTGGTGATGTTTCACATAATTTTGAACCTTGGTCAAATGAGGAGAACTTCCCCTGAGTTTGTACCCCGCATACTATGCAAACGAGAGGACTTGGGACCTCTACAGATCTACCGCTGCCTCTGCCAGGATTGGTAATTTAATCCCAATTGACATAGTCATGACTCACCTACAACTCTCTACAGACATTTTGAAAAATAATTAAAAATGACAAAAATGGGTCTTCATGATCAATATATTTGCATACATGACATTGATCCCAAGCATGTAATATTAACTATACGGCAGTAATTTTTATATAACAGTACTAAATTTTTGAATTTTCCTCCTCAATCACTGAACATTAATCTTATGGAATATGTATAGGAAATTCTTGATGGAGAATGTTAGAAGCAGGTCGATTTCTGATAAACATAACTTATTAAACTCTTTCAAACAAAAATGGGATTACTTTTCTAATTCAGTGACATCGACTATGGTTGAATTTATGCAAAGAAGACTCGAAGCGATTATTCAAACTAAAAAAAATACCTTACAAGGTGTTAATTATAAATTTCTAGTCGAAACATTTGAGATTATGTGCACTTTGTGAAACATTACGATACCACAAGATACTGCATTATTTATGTCTTGCGAATCTTTTATTTTTATATGCTTTTTTTCATGTAAATTTTACACAAAATATTAAATTGTATTTCATTCTGTACCTCAAAAGACTTATTGTATAATTACTATCTGTTTTCTGAAAGCTAGACTTCTTTAAATTATGACTATCGATGTATAAATACTTTCTACATTCACTGCATATGAGATAACAGATATCTCCGTAACGGAGACTTCCTATTTTATTCAGCGTTTTATTTATTTCACTTGGTGTGTGTCTGTCTCTGTGTGTATCAGTGTGTCATCAAATGTTCAATCGTTAATTTAACCAACTTTCCATCAAGCTAGAGCTATGAAACTTTGAGAAGAGTTCTTACTCGCCAAACAAAGCAATATTAAGACATTTGCGACAAGTTTTAACTAATATTTCAATAATTTTTTTAATACATTTTGCCACCATATAAAAATGTTGGTTTTTCTTATCTCGAATTATTTAAAACTATGCTTTAGGGCTTAGTGTACGTTTACTTCTCATTTCTAAATGAATAGATCCCTTTTTTTCTGACGTAAAATGTATTCCATGTTTGCCTCCTATATTGTAATGCTAAATTACCTTTTTGCATATTCACGTGAAAAATTGCGCATTTTTGGAATATTTTTCTAAATTTTAGAATTATCACCTCATAAATGCTTGTATGTGTTATTACGCCGCAAACTTATATGACAATTAAAACAATTTTCTGCCTGGAAATATGTTCGAAATTTCGATTAGGTTCTTTGTCATTAGGCAGACACCTTTAAAAGCTAAAATATCATTATCAACAAAAGAAGCAGTTTGTTTCCTCCAAAAGTCCTAAAAAAACACTATCAATCTCAATATCCAATCCTATGGTTTGTGTAATTCGAAGATAAAACACGGAAGACTGGAAAACCGAAAGGAAAAACGCATTCAATAAGAATTTTTTTATCTTGCCAATTGGGTACCAAACCGAGTACATCATTGAAAAGGAACTTCACTTAAAACAACAGAAATAGACACACATAAAAAGTTTTAATCGCCAAACGGAAGTATCTCATACGCTTTTATAAGTCTGGAGGAAAAACAAAAGAATCATTTCCCGCCAAAATCTAATGGCCAGTTCGGGAAAAAAGTCTGTCTGAGCAGGATTTTTTACGATAAGTCTGACTGATTGGATCGATGCATTTTATTGCGAAGTACTTTGAAAAATAAAGATTCTGACATTAAAGGGAAAAGATCTAAAAATAGTTACTGGAGCTTGTTTGCATTGGAACTGTCTATATATATATATATATATATATACCTCTTTCCGAATGAAAGTGAGTAAATTTTATTAGTTTATTTCTTTTTCTCTTCCAGTAATTGGAGTTCGGACGAAAAGGCATAACAAATGTTTTGCTATGAAGTTTATAGACGAATTAAAGGATTTAGAAGATGGGTGTTTGATAGCCTGAATTGAAATTTTTTTTTGTAGCTTATTGTGAGAGAAAAGACCATAAAAGTGTTCTTAATGGAATGAAATATGAGAATTGATATCGAATTTTTTTAAATATTTTTCGAATGTAGTTTCATGGCTAGTTTTCTAATTTGCATTTATAGAACAAAAAATTCAACAAGAGTTTTCACAAAAAATTGCATGCTGATAGCATTGTTTGCTCGAATAATAGTTTAACTAAGAATTTCTAAAATATAGATTGAGCATGTAAGGAATATGATGTATGGCTATTAAATAACGACACTGACGCTGTAAATTATTTATTTTGATGTCATACATATTTACTAAATATCACCATCAATATACATCCCTCCTCTATCCTTACATTGTTCCTTGCGAAACTTCCATTGTTTGAAACAGTGCTGGAAGTCTTCTGTCAGCTCCTTCAGGACGCGCGTGGTCTCAGGGGTGTTAAACTTCAAATTTTTCGATTTTTTGAAAAAAATATATGTTGTTCTTCATTTCAAGCTGAACGTTTTGATACCATCCATTTGACGATACTCAAAAAACTTCAAAAGTTATTTGAAAAATTCCGAAGTATGTTTTGGTAAGATCAGTGTTTAAATGGACAGATGCCACGCCCACAAAATTTTAGTTTCTGTTTACATTTCTTTATTTTATTTCTAAGTCAGCCTCATTAAAATATTTTAATCGCTGAGACTTATCAGAAGGAGGTCTGCAACTCAGCACAATGTTTATACTTGCTTTATTTCGTTTTGCTAATTTTCGCACGTTGTTTGAACACAATTTTGTGCATAAATATAAGCATATTCGTTACCCAATCTACACTTGAGATATGGATAATGTTTCATCGAAAAGACCATCTGGAAAGCGTCCAAAGAAAAGGAGATTCTATGGGAACCAATTCATTACAAAAGGTAAAAATAATTTATTTATCATTTGAGAGAGTTGTACCAACGATTGATGTAAAGACAAAATCTGCTTCCAGCAGGAAGTTGTCTTGTGTTCAGTCTTCTTTGGAAGATAATTTTTCAGCGGTAAGTGAAAATTTTAAAGGGTATAGAATACTAGATCACATGTTAGTTTTTAATACTATTCTGTCTGTGTCAAGTTGCACTAAATGCCATGGACCAATGAAAATAATTGAGAAATCAAGGCGGGGTTTGTCTTCTTGTTTTCAGATAGAATGTAAAAACTGTGGGATTGTCAGCTCTTTTAGAAGCTGTGAAATGACTGGCAATAAAAAAAAATGCTCCTGAAATAAATAGAAGATCTGTTTTGGCAATGAGATGTATTGGCAGAGGCTTAGAAGACTTAAAAACATTCTGCACTATGATGAATCTTCCTGATCCTGTCGAGCAAAAATCTTATGATGCTATCAACAACCAACTCTTGCATGTTACGAAAGAAGTAGCAGAAGCAAGTATGAAGAGAGCAGCGGAAGAAGAAAAATCTTTGTCTCCTGATAACATCCTTACAATCAGCGGTGATGGGACTTGGAAGACGAGAGGACACTCGTCATTAATTGGAGTGTGCTCTGTAATAGGTGCAGAAACGGGTAAAGTTTTAGATAGGGAAGTACTATCGTCTTTTTGTAAAGGATGTGATCATTACAAAGGCATTAAATTTGGTCCAAAGTACAAGAAATGGCAGAGAGACCACAGGATCTCATGCAGAAAAAACTATTCTGGATCTGCGGGTAAGATGGAGGTAGATGGAATGCAGAGAATATTCAATCGTTCCGAAAAGCTTCACGATTTGAAATATTCCAACTATATAGGAGACGGTGATGCTAAAACTTTCAGTGCTCTTTCTGAAAGCAAACCATATGGGAATGATCATCTAATTCAGAAGGTTGAATGTGTTGGTCACGTGCAAAAGCGGATGGGCACAAGACTTAGGAAGCTGAAATCAATACATGGGAAAAAGAAATTGTCTGACGGTAAAACTATTGGCGGTAAAGGAAGGCTGACTGACAGTTTGATTGATAAACTTACCCATTACTATGGAAATGCTATTCGAAGCAATTCTACAAGTGTGAAAGACATGAGGAAAGCTATTTGGGCAGTTTGGGGTCACTCATGTAGCACAAATGATGAACCCATGCATTGGTTTTGTCCAACAACTCCAGATACATGGTGTAGATATAACGCTGCAATTAATAACAATACTCAGGCAAACTACAGCCATAAAAATCTCATTGCTAAAGCAGTACGTGATGTTATAAAGCCAGTGTTTGCAGATTTATCTCATCCAACACTACTGAGAAAATGCTTAGGTGGCAAGACGCAGAACCCAAATGAATGTCTGAATTCATTGATATGGAAATTTTGCCCGAAGACAATTGGTTCTGGTCTCCAAGTTGCAGAGATTGCTACAAATCTGGCCACCAGCATTTTCAATGATGGTAGCCAAATACTTATTTCCATAATAGAAAAGTTTGGCTTAAAAATGGACAAGAATATTTGCTTATCACTGGCTGAACGTGACAAACGAAGAATCAAGATTTCGAAAAAACGGAGTTTGGCATCATCTTTTGAGGCACGCAAAGCCAAACGAATGCAGAAAACTAAAGAAAGAGAGTTGTTAGAGCAAAAGGAAGGCACAGTTTATGATCCAGGAGCATTTTAATATGTAAGTTTCAAAATTTAATTTTATAATTGAATTTTATAACTTTAAATGCATTTTTCTCAGTTTGAGTTTTTTTCACTTACGCGCAGGATATTTCAAAACGTATAATACTTAAACACTTAAAAGTTTGTATGTATAATAAGTATAATAAACTCTTTCAATTCAGCCCAAATTTATTGTCATATATTTATTATTTTTATAAAAGTTGGAAAATATTTAGTTTTTATAAAAATGTTTAAAAATTTGAAATATTTAATTTTTTTAAGAATACGTTTAAATATTTATTTAATTTTGAATGGGTTGACATTTAAGAGGACATATTTGACTTTGAAAATCAACTTTTTGCAAGTACTTAGAACTAATTGTGTTGAAAATATCTTGCGCGTAGTGGAACTTAGTCAAAATTTCTGAAAGAAATTTTGATTGTTTTTGTGGCCTCATAATATAAAAAAGTAATAATATATTTTATGTATTTTACATATATTTTAAACCTCATACATTTGTAAAGCATGTGTAGAAATATCAAATTATTTAATATAAATTTAAATTAGTTATACTTAGTCGAAAATTGTATACATTTTCAGCTGTCGAGGAAAATTTAACACCCCTGAGACCCCTTAAACAGCTTTAAAGACTCAAATCTTGTTCGTTTTAATGCAGATTTTATCTTAGGAAACAGATAGAAGTCGCATGGCTCGAGATTCAGCAAATAAGGCGAATAGTCTAACACTGGGATGCTGTACTTGGCTAGAAACCTCTTAACAGACAATGTTGAATAAGCCGGCGCATTATTTTGGTGGAAAAATTTGCCATACGGATTCTTTGTCAATTTCTAATCCCAGCAATCGCAAGGATACTAAACCGATCGAGCCACATTACCGATTATTTCGATATTGTCATCTGTTTTTACGTGGGAGGATGGCCCGGGCGTGAATCATCTTCAGCGTCTTCTCGGCCATCTGGAAAACGCTTAAACTACTCAAAAACATATGCACGCGATAAACATATACTTATTTCAATAAATTATTTATTTCGGTAGTGGTTTATTCCTGTTTCATGTGAATTTCACAACAATTCGTTGCTCGCTTATCATTTTTCTTGCGGGGAAAAAAATAACTCTTATGCGAACGAAGACTACGACTATACGGATTTGTTTACAGAAGCGAGATGCACTGCATTCGAAAGAGATGACTTCACGCTAAGCAGCTGTCGGTCTCTGGCGTTTGGTGCAAGCGTACTTCTTCTATAGCAGCGTCAGTCTCGTTGTTTAATCAACCCTTGGCATAATTATTTTACGATGATTCAAAAAAAAAAAGATTTCGCTTTTGTAAATGTCTCTATGAGAAACAACCCGAGGATGATTAGCAACGAGTCTTGTCTGTCCTAGATCATGATTAAGTGATAAGGATGGAACCTGAAGGCACTACACTCTCCTAGCTTCCCCGTCCTCAGGGTCTTGGCTTCTTGAGGTTAGTACGAGGCATCACTCATCTGAGGTACCTTCTTTCAGTTACAACTTGTTTGGCGCGGCATAATCGCATCTGACTCTTGCATCATTTAATTTCCCATCACTCACTCCTAATTTCCACATCATGCCAACATGAGTACAAAGCCCTGCCAGATTTAATGTGCATTTGCCCTCCTGCACGAGAGTTTTTTGTGGCATCCCGACTCAACTGGAGCGTCATCGCCCATGAGCTCGCGACTATGGTTACCTTGGCTCCGAATTGCAATAATTCTTTCTTGCAGTTTTATGATTAAAACAGCTGTGATAAAGCGAAAACAAATAAGATTTTCATTAGAGGTTCTTTTTTTTTATCTGGTCAAGTAGCTACGGTAGCCTTGTAGTCATGGTCATTAACTCGCGGCGTACGTTGTTTCCGTAGAGTCGTGGGTTCAAGTCCAGGCGCCACTAAGAATCCACCGTGTAGCAGGGCTGATGCACATTAAATCTGGTTATAGTCATCCTAAGGGTATGGTTTGGAAGTCTGAAGAAAGAGATGCCCGATCAGATGTCATCCTCGTCACTTGATCGAGGTTCAAAATGACGAGGTCTGTCTCCAATAGTCCTAGTGTTGTTTCAAATGCGGCATTATTACACAATCAATCAATCAAAAATGATTTGATCAATCAAGCACCAAACCGAAACAAAGCATTACAAAAGAAACTTTCCTAAGTTCTACAGCAGTAAAAAAAATGGGGAAATTAGATTGCCAAACAGAAGTTTCACACTCACTTTTGAAAGTGTGGCTCGAAACAAAAAGTTTCCTGCCAATACCTTACGACCTTTGGTTACTTTTCACCTCATTCAAAAGAAAAAGAAACAATCAATAGAGAACAAAACTCTTACAATAAGACTGACCAATCGAATCGAAGCCTCTTGTGGCAGAGAAGTTTTTTTAAAATAAATATTCTGAAGGATGAAGGGGAGGTCTAAATATAGATGCTGGGTATTGTGTGTATCAAATCTCGCTTTTTTCCTTCTCCTTTGAATTGAAAAAGGTTAATTTTGTTATTACCTTATTTTTCAAATAACACAAGTTCTCTCCCGATATAAAGGTGGAATAACGTTACTGTAAAATTCGATGGGGAACGGGGAAGAAAATGAGTGATCAATACTTTGGGATTGATCTTTAATAGTTTAAGATCTTAGGAAAAAAGTATCCAATGTTCTTAATGGAATGGTATATCGGAAAAGAAATTCGAGAGTTTTTTTTAAATATGTTTGAATCAAAGTCTGTATCTTTCAAATTGTTTTTGAACAAAAATTTACATTCCTCAAAACATTCTCAATACATTAAGTGGTGGGAATTGTTTTCTAAATGATTATTTCTTAAGTTTAGATGAGATATAAAAAGTTTAAATGCGTGAGTGACCTAAAGTAACACCGGTAAAAAACGAGTTTTTTGAACATGGGTTTTTTTTTCAAACTTCACACTTTTCGTAATATAATTTTTTAAACCTTGAATTGTAAGAGCAAAAGGGAACGTCGGATCAAATTGAATTTATTCAATAATTAGTTTTAATAATTTACTTTATTATTTGACATTTATTAAATTTATCATCTAAAATAAATACGTGTAAATTTTTTTAGCTCAATTAAGCATTGTGTTAATCAATTAAGCTAAATGTAATTAAAATTAAACCAAATGATTAAGTATTAAATTGAATATCATATCAGCCACGTGTATTTAAAATTAAAGCAAACGTTAAATTATTTAACCACGATTTGGAGACAAAGCGAGAAACTTGGTTTAAAATTTAATTTTTTAAATAATCAGTTTTAATCATTTGATTTTTTATTAATTACAATTAAATTATTGTATTGTCAACCAAAACAACCTTGAAAAGAAAATTTCAACTCAATTGAGAGCTTTAAAATGTGAGAAAAAAACTTTTAAAGTTTTGATCTATACAAAGTTACAATATGAGTTAAAGAAAACTCATTAAAAAAAGAGTTTTATAAGCGAAGTATTTCTGAACATATTATTTGGGAAGTGATTGCATTACATTGGCTTATTGATGATTAAAATCCAAGGAAGAAAGTGATATACGAACTGATTTCTGACTCTACAAGCTTCCACAGCTTGCCGCCATTCCTCCCAATAAATTAACAAAAATTATTACCTCTCAATGATTTACCCCCTTTAGGAAAGTACGGGTATGATCCCGAAGTACCCTAGTGATCTTTCTCTTTTCTAAGGGGGTTTATTGGTTTTGGGAAATACAGGAAACGTGTCTCCCCCCCCCCAAGATATCCTAGCGATACTCCTCTATTTCCTACCCTTGTTCTAATCACTAATCAATTTTTATATTTCTTTAAACATCTAGATCACTGATACGTGTTGTTTAGATAGATTTGGCTGTTGCTCCAATAAACCTTGATTACTTTCCCTTTCACTAGTCAATTAAATTAGTAATCTTAATTTTTTTCTTATTCGGTCCTTTCTAGACTTCTTTTGTTTCGAATTGCAACAGGAACTAAACTAGGGCGTGTCTTTCTTATAAGTGAACGTTAATTGATATAAGAACTGTATTTCATTCCTTATGTCAAACAGGATGTAATAGCAGCTGTTTTCCACGAACAAAATAAACGAGTCCGGAAATGATAGCCACAAATATATCTGGTTAAAAGATTAGATGGGCATCGGTTCCTACGAAATGAATGTTTTCAGAGCTATAAATTAAAATGAATCGTAATGATCCTTTTCATTATCACAGACATGGAAACTTGGTTTGTCACCTGTTGAGATACGCCTTTTCATTGGAACTGTTGTCTCAAAAATAGCAGAATAAACAAGCGAATATTTTAAGGCTGCCTTCGTGTAATGTGAAATAATAGGACCCGAAAGTGGAACATTTTTCCTATAACAAAACACTCGAACATTAAATATTATATTCCGATTTCGCTATCTTTTAGAGAGCAAGTTATTTTATACTACTCATTTCTATCTGTATCAATATCTTTGTTGTTGTAAAATGTGTTCCATGTTTTGTCTCCTATTTTGTAAAGTTAAATGGGTTTTGAAATTTATGAGATCTGTTGAAAAGTGGAGCTTTTTGGAATGCTTCCAAATTTTTAGAGAGCTGTATCAAAAGCGGATGTCACATGTTACTACATCACAAACTTTCGTGAAATGTGAAACAATTTTTTTTCTGGAAATGTATTTTCAAGGTTTGATCGGGTTCTTTTACATTAGGTTTAGGCAACCTTGTTAGAGAGACAAATAAGTTATGTTTGAGTAATTTTTAACTAAAGTTATATTAGAGCTGAATTTAGTGGTTCCATCGCCAATAGCCTTCGTGTCCCTTCTGAGCGCAACGTTAATGAGAATCAGTGACGTACCAGGGGGGGAGGGGTTGTAACGGGACATATACAATCCCTAAGATTTTTTCTCAGAATTGAAATATTTCAGTATAATTCTTTAGTTATGCTCTTTTGATGTTTTAAATTTTAAACATGAGCATTTCTTCTTCTTTTTTTAAAAAAATATTTTTCATCGGGCAGAGAAAAAAGGATTTTATCCAACCCAATTTCTCAACAAAAAAAAAAAAAAGAAGTATTTACTGTCTCTAAAAGAATACCTTTTCGATGAAGAGAGGATGGATACATCCCTATAGAACATGCACTCCCCCTCCAAAAATATGCAAGTTTTATTCTCATGGTACCTTAATTATTTTCCTTAAATGATCTTCATTTTCGTAATTTTTATTACTTGATGAAACTGTATCAATATTTGAACAGTTTTGATTAGAAGAAATAAAAATGGTAAAGCTTATTACATTTACTTTTTACTAAGTGGTAATTCTAAACTACAAAACTGCTTCTTTCATGTTAGTGACGATATGCACCCCATCTCACCCACCCACCCACTGATAAGAATAATCAATCCAACCATCTCCATAAAAAACTATTCAAACGAATATGTTAAGGACAATAATCTTTGATGCCAGTAATAACAAATAATAATTTGATGCCTTTGATGCACATAATCCAGCCAATTAATCCCTTATACTTAAAGTGACCATACTTCCCGTTTTAAGGTAGCCTATTCCATTGTCGCCAAGCACAGATTTGAGACGCAAAAGTATCTCTTTTTCAGAAAGAGAGTAACCCAACGAAATAATTTCAAAAAAAAAAAAAAAACTATATTGCACCTACAGAAAAAATATTTCCTCTTGTGATTAAGTTGGAGATGAACAATAAAACTCAGTAGTAAGAATTGTTCTTAAATCTACAATTGACAAGATGATTATTAGAACACAGTGTAAATTGGAATTTTCAAGCAAATGTAATGAAGCAAATCTAATTACAATTTTTTTTATAAAATAGCATTCACGTGATAGTATGTGATATATAAAAATAAAATATTCAAAGGGAATATATATATATATATACGTGTGTGTGTGTCACCTTCATATGAGCTTCGGCTAAAAACGCTTTTTTATTTGTTTTCAATCCATTTAAAACAAGTAACTAGCAAATTCTCTGTCATGGCTCCTAAAACAAGAAAGATTTCACTTGCACAGAGGGAACAGGTCGTTTATCTGCACCATAGTGGCAAAAAACGTTTCGTGAAATTTCAAAAGAGTTCAATATTTGATTGCACTTAGTTCATAATATTATTATAAATAAAAATGAAACTGGTGTGGTGGATAATAAGCCGACATCAGGGAGACAAAGGATAATAGCTTTGAGGGAAAGACAACTGGCTGAAAATTCCATCGAGAAGTGCTCAGGTGCTGGCGGTACACACTGAATGAGTATCAGGAAAGACTGTAACATCTTAGACAGATAGAAATGTTCTTCACGATTCAGATCTCAAAGTAAGACGGCCAAGGAAGAAACCATATATTTCAGAAGCTAATTTAAAAAAAAACGATTACGTTTTGCCAAAAATATGACGACAAACTATTAGATATCAGGAAAATGTATTTTTTTTTCCTACGGAAGCAAATTTGAAATTTTCAAACCTAAAGTTCGTCCTTTTAATTTGAAGGGGGGTAAATACCGCATTAGTTAGCATCAACTCAAAATTCGTGGAAAACTTTGAAACATGGAGGAAATTACATCATGGTCTGTGGCTGCATGGGTTACAATAGGGTTGGAAATATGCGAATTGTGGATGAGAAAATTACAATCTTAACATATACAAATGTATAACGCCATTATCTGAAAAACAATGCAAGGAAATTACAGTTTGGTGCGACTTCTGTCTTCCAAGAAGACCAAGATCCAAAGCATACTGCCATCAAAACCAAAGAGTGACTTCTCTACAATGCTCCCCAAAGACTTGTGCAACTCTACCGCAGTCGCCAGATCTTAATGCAGTCAAGCATTTGTGGCATTTGTTAGACATACAAGTAAGAAAATGCTCAATAACAGGCAAATTCAGTTTGAAAGAAGCTTTAAAGAATGCATGGAACACCAAATCTTCAAACATAACAAAATGTTTGATTGAATCGATGCCAAGACGTTTAAAAATTGTAATTGCAGCCAAAGTATTGCATACCAAGTATTGACTTTTAATTTAAAACCTTAGATATTTTATTTTACATATGATGCAACATTCATGGTGTTCTAATATTTTTTTGCAACGCAAATTTCATTATTTTTTCTTCTAGGGAGCTTACCTTCTTCAGGTAAGCACGGATATCACTCACCCGCGGAATCCTATTGATCTTTTTCACTTTTTCATGGGCTTTACTGTCTCTGGTAAACAGGGTGAAGTGCTCCCGGAATATCCTAACGGTCCTTCTCTATTTCTTCCCCACTCTCTGTCAAACAATTTTTATCTTTTTCCCATTTTTTCAAATCTCTAGATTCCAGTTACACCTCGTTTGGCGCAGCATAGCCATATCTGTCTCTTGCAACATTACATTTCTCCATCACTCACACACTTGAATTCCCAAATTGTTCCTTAGAAATTAGTAGATGTCTCGTATGTAACTCCCACATGTCAATCAACTATTAATCAATGAATGTATTTAATTCAAAGAATTTATTATACAGTTTTTATGTCAATCTCTTGAACGAAAAATTTGCAAAATTCGTTTTTTTGTTTGTTTGTTTGCTTGACTAATTCATTTTTTTAAAATTAAACTATTACACAGTCTCAATTGACTTGGAAGCTAATACATATTATTTTTCGTTTTTAGTGGCTACGGCAGCCTAGTGCTCATTGTCGCGAACTCTGGCTGGCGTTGTTTCCGCCGTGTCGTAGGTTCGAATCCTAATGCCACTAATGACCCTTCATGTAACGGGGCTGACGCATGTTAAATCTGTTGCGGCTCTTGGTCCTGCCATTGGTATGGTAAGGAATTCTGAAGAGGAAGGTGCCAGCTCAGGTGTTGTCTCGTCACTTGACCGAGGCTCAAAATTACGAGAGCGGGGGATGTTGAATTTTGATGACTCGATAGCCTGATATTGTTATGCTGCGCCAAAGGAGGGTAAACTGAATGCATTTGTAAAAAAATGGGGGTGATAAAAACTGAATAGAAGGAAGGTCGAAAATAGATAAAAATCGCCAGGACATCCCGGAGGGTGGGTCACCCACATTTACCAAAAGCTGTAAGTCCCATAGGAAAGAAAAGGGACCCCAGGGTCATAATCCCTGTTCCGACCCACAGAAAGCAAGCCCCTGAGGCCTAAAATAAAGAGGTCCGTCGTCAGTAGTCCTCGTATTGCCTCGAGTGCGACGTTAATATAAAAAATAAAAATTTCAGTTCCTATTTCTGTTTGTTTTCTCGCGTTTCAAGGTCAAGACTTTCGCATATGAACAACGAAGGTCATCGAATCGATATAAAGACTAAAAATCGAAATATAATCACCATGATGATCTCTGGCAAAACGAGCGGGCTACCATGACTAACATTAAACATTGAACGTACATACTCCGAAAAATTCCGTTCGTATACATTTGACCTTCCTATAAAAACGCGATGAAAACATTCATAATCAATAACGATTATATCTTACGATATTGTACTTTCAAGGTTCTGAAGTGCTTAGTTTTCCCCATTATCGTTTCAGTATGTGCAAATGAAAGATGAGAAACGGATAAATTCCTTTTTTTTTGACAGAAATGCCCAGACAGAACTATATGTGAGGTCCAAAGTTGTACTTTTGAACTTGCCCTCTGTACCCTTTCTTTCGTACACACACACTGGACGTGGGTAATTGAACATGATTAATTCGATCTCTTGTGTATATAAACGATTCTAAGATTAGTGGAGGAACATAAGAATAATTGAAGGATAGGTTTACGTAAACATATACAATGTAAGAGTCTGGAATATCTCATTTATTATTTTTTTTGAGTCAGAAACAGTCCCAAAGAAAAAGTCTTATTTACACTTTTTGGGGGAAATGGTTGATCGAAATCTATGTAAACAATTTTTGACTTGTATATGTAGTGAACAAAATTTCCCTTTGTTAGATTTTTCGCGTTTTTTTTAATAATCCAAATTATTGCGCAGTTTTCAATGTTATTTGATATCTCTGTCAATTCGGATTTTAATATATATGTGTCTTAACTGAAATATTATTGTCTCGCTATATAGAATAAAATCAAAACGCAATGATAAATAATAGTTTATTATCCTATGGCATCACGTAGAGTTTTGAGAAAAATGGCGTCAACAGAAATATGTGGGCATAAATTAAAAGATGCATAGTGTTATGCTCTAAGAATCGACATGATAATGCATTATTATCATAATAATTACATTTATTTTGCTCAAGGTATATTTACATAGATAAGATATATTTTTCATTCAATATTTTACCGTCTGCTTTTACTTTACTATCCGAACAGAATATTATTGCCGACTTTAATATATAATTTATCATTTGCTCTAATTGTAATATTTAATTTAATAGTCAATTTTTATGGCGGAATCGTCCGTTTTTATTCTAATTATTGTTGACATCGGCAACGTTTTCGCACTTTGGAATGTTTTGCACGGAAAAATAAATATGCGTTAGGTAATTGAAGAAAATATTTTCTTTTCTTGATTGTAATTGCTTCTGTGGAGCTTGGGGCTCGAAAGTACGCTTACCTTGCGTTAATTAATAATTATTTTGAATACTTCTACTTTTTCGAGAATATAAAAGAACAAAATAAAATCAGCAAAGTAAATTTCAATTTTTATTAAAGCTTCTTTTTTATTTTTTCCTTTTTAGCGATAAAAAAAAATAATGTTATCAAGTTCGTATGGTTTCCAATATTGATTTAAATTGTCAGAATAACCAAATTTTATTACTTTCCTGCCATGTATAATTTTCCTGCATGAGGAAGTGAGTTAGTAGGATGCTATTCACCTTTCAAATCTCGGTTTACTACCTTTTACTTAGTTTTTTTAAAATACGTAACAATGTTGGAGATTATGTGAACGTTAAATATGTCGGAGCACAGAAATCCTCCCATTGGGGTGACGTGGAAGTTTGAAAAGGAAGGAACCAGTTTAAGGGTTATTTCCGTCACTTGACCGAGGCTCAGAATTACGAGGTATGTTGCCAATAGTGTAGCCTAGTATGGTCGCGAACTCGCTGTTGGTATTGCTTTCGTCGAGTTGTGGGTTAGAGCCTTGGAGCCACTAAAGACCCACCGTGAAGCCGAAGGCTGATACGCGTGAAATCTGTCGAGGCTCAAAGTTAGGAGAGCGAAGTGCTTGCTCACGTGTCATCCTCGTCACTTGATCGAGGTTAAAAATTACATGGTACGTCGCCAATAGCACTCATGTTGCTTCTCAGAGCGACGTTAATAAGTAACCACAATCACACCCATACTATATAATTCTCTTCTCTCATTATTCCCCACAAAGATCAATAATGGCATCAGGACTGAATACCGTGATTCAGCTTGAACATCCATGCCCCGAATTCCGTTATCTAGACCACTCATCTATATGTATCACGGTGTTTTCCAGAAAACTGACTATTATTTCGCAATGTAAATAAAGTACATAATTGCTTGCATTCGATCATTTGAACTAGCAAATGTCTTTTTTAATTTTTCCAATTATTCACATCGCTTACAAGGAGAATCAAAATCGGATAAATCTCTCTTGGGTCGTATAACAGGATTAATTGGCCGGATGTAAATTTTAATATTCTTCCGCAATTATAGTTCCGCGACCGCGATTGCTATTAAAGTTTCGTATTTTAATTTAATAATTGCACATGAACGAATCTGGCGCAAACGTGATTCACGCCACAAAGTTGATTTGGGGCTATTTGATGGTTAGATTTCATGATGGATTTCACTAGTCTTTCCAAAAATTAAGTCTAATTTCTGTTGTGTTTAATTTCAAAATAACTAAGTTAGGAGGAATTGCTTGTGCTTTTAAAGTCATTTATTAAATTTTATATAATTTTAACTTCAAATGTGATTTGCAAACAAACAAAAAATTACAATTTTTTGTGAATGTTCATTGTTTTACAAAAAAAAATTAAATCGTAGAGTTTTGAAAGGGGGGGGGGAATTGAATAAGTGGGTTTTAATTAGGAATATCTATGTTTCGAAGAGAATATCTCAATGACTTAACCGAAAGGGAATTATTTTGGGGGTTGTTGCTGAGGGCACTACCAAAAATGTTTTCTTCGGACTCATAGATCGAGATTCGAATCGACGCTGGAAATCAAGGTCAAGCAGCCTAACCGTCACACATATGAATTGACTGTTTTTTTAAGATCACGCTGAGAAGCAACTCGAGTATTCGCGAAGGACCTCGTAATTTTGAGCTACGGTCAAGTGTCGAGAATGACTCCTGAGTTAGCACATCTCTCTTCAAGCTTCCTCACCACACCAAACGCAGGGGGCCTCAACAGATGGAATGTACAATATCTTCGCTACATACTGAATATTTTGTGATATCATGACTCAAACCCATGACTCAATGAAAATAATACCTTGTGACATTGGGCTATTCGCGGTTTCTCTTCACTAACCTTGGGGACTTTTAATTGAGATTGATTGATTTTGCTAAACAACCTTTGCCCAACCAAAAATGAAACGTGATTATGTAAAGCAGATAGAAATGAAGTGAAGCGGGTGAGTTAGGAAATATATAAACTCCGACTGAAAGTAGCGAGAGAGAGGCTGAAGGAGAAGTGAAGTTGAAGTTATAGATAAGCGGAAGGAGAAGTGGAAAGAGAGGTTGAATCAAAGGTTTAGATTAAAGATTGTTACAAGACGTTCCTTTACTATTGTTTTCTACAGTTGATCCAGAGTCTGAGTTGCTATCGAGGCAGGATTAGTGGTAAGAGTCTGTTAGATTACTATTGGTGGGTTGAATTGAGGTTAATAGAAATATTACCCGGGAGAGCATAGTGAGTTGTTGTCATAGTAAATATATGTTAATAAATTACGTAAAGATAGTTCTAGTGTCTCTTTGATTATTGTGTCGTAGTGTTTAATAATTGAATCTAGTGATGGCACAAGATGAAGCCCGGGTCGGGCGGGCGTCACAACCTGACCTAGCTCCGGACCATGACTACTGGGCTACCGGAGTCACGATCTGAAATTGGAAGGTACAGAAATATGTTCCAAAATTATTAGTCTGGATCCTGGATTCTCTATCAGGAAACAGAATAGTATATTATACGAGGTTTTATTGAAAAAGGGTATCTCCATAGACACAACTTTATTTTTTACATTGTTAACCATTTTTCAAAATTTTTGCTGTACCTGAAAGCTATTTTTAAAGTAATACACTATTCACTTTTGAACATAATTCCTAATCCTTCTCCCGCACTTTCGCCAATGCGTGGCCAATCGGACAAACCATTAGATAAGAATTCCGATGGTCGTTGTGACACCAAGCTTTGATGGTAGCTTTCTCAAGGTTGTCGGAGCGAATGTGATGTCCCTTAAAGCTCTTTCAACATCATTTCCATGTGGTTTGCCCTTTTTTTCAGTTATCAGAACACCCCAACCCCCTAGAAACAAAGAAAATTAATTATATAAAGGATACAAGTATAGGTCACAGGTGCAATAAAACTAGAATATTTGAAATTTCATATTTATCTGAAATTTGAATATTGATTTACAAAATGACACTCACACATATTTGTTATTCGAGCACTTTTTATAGGTTCGAAAACTTATGTTATGAAATAAAATGTATTACTGATGATAGATTTTAAGCACAATGCCACACTGTGTAAATTTCAACCGCACACAACATGCAAATTTTATTTGCTTTGTCATTTAATATTTTGATCTTTCTATTTAAAATTGTTTGTATGTTTTTGTGAAAGTGAAGGAATTCTTAGGTACAAATTTTTTGGGTACAGTTCTAATCTAAATTTTAAATTATTTTTTTTTACTCAGACACTCATGTGATGTACGTTTGTGTGTATGATTCTCGAAAAGGCCTAACGCGTAACCCGCATCTTGCAGAGGGGGAAAAATTTTAATGATTTCGTTTAAATTTAATTTAATTATCTAATTTTTCCTATACTTTTGACACTTCTAATGGGAAGTTCATCTTATTTTCTGATACAAATTCTTTTGAGCTTCTAATTTTTGTAATTACGCGCTACAAATTTGTATGAATCATCTGTCTCTTACGGTATCACAGATTTTCTTGTAGACTTTTCGTCTGCTGCTAAAATACCTTTTGATTCCTAAATCTAATACCACATGATCTGAAGAAATCCTTGCATATAAATTCGAAGCAGGGAAAGTTTCGATCTCTTCCACTTTAGCCACGAAGGCGAAACGACGCATCTGGCGTCCTCAAATTTTCATGATATGTTATCACTTCTCTGACTTAACCACGGAAGTGAGTGGGTGCGGATAGCGCTGCGTCCTCCACTATCATGATATAATTGTCTCTGTCTTTCGTATTATATTTGAATATTAATAAATCCATAAAGTTCTGCTTTTATGTATACTGATTAAAATGTAAGATTATATATATATATATATATATATATATATATATAATATAAAAAATGTATTTTTGGTTCGGGTTTTATTTAAGCCCATAAAAAGCTGAATAGACTTCTATAACTAACTTGCAGACAAATCTCATTTTTGAAACATTCCAGCACATTTGTATACATTTTACCGGACAGGGTTGGTGAAGCTTTGTGAACCTAATTCTAAGCTTAACTATATGGATGTTCTAGTCGAATCCAGGTTCTATCAAATAACTGTCATGCAGAAATGGGAACTGTTGCATTTTAAATAAATTTCAAAATTCTTCCTTGATTGATTGATTACTTATTAACGTCACACTCGGAAGCAACACGAGGGCTATTGTGAAATAACTCGTCATTATGAAACCCGGTCAAGCGACAGAAACGACTCCTGTGCTTGGCACCCCTTTCTCCTAACTACTTCATCATCCCAACTCGAAGACCTTGATCCCCTACAGATTAAACGAGCATCAGCCCATTACACGACGAGTATTTAGTGGCACCACGACTCGAGCTCAGGATACGACGGAAGCTTCGATTACCATGAGGTCGGGCAATAACTACTTAGCTATCCCGGTCGCTTCATATTTCACCAATTGCGTATTACAGGAAGAAGAAAAGAGAATGTGCACACACATATATCTTCACCGGATATACATCTTAGTGTGTTTAAATCATTGAGAAGTCATGGCAGAGACAACAGGCTTTTTAAAACTCAAACTTATTCTTTATTACGAGGGACAGTAGAGAAGGGAGAGAAGCATCAAGCTGCGTGTTATTGGAATCGACACATATCCGAAAATCTGTGCCTCTCAAAACATCTACATGGAAAGAGTGCGGTGGTGCACAAATACAGTGCTAAATTTTGCATTGCAGAGGCTAAGCGGACTAACACTTTTAGAGTGTAAACTTATTAAATTCCACATGTAATTAAACTTGTCACTCCAAAGAAAAGGGAAAGTCCCCTTTTTTACCAACACGTGAATCGGAACTGTATATATATATATATATATATATATATATATATATATACTATATACATGTGTCTTCCCGTCATGTGATTATTGCAAAAAAAAATTTACTAAGTCCATCGCCAATAGTCCATAATAATATATGTACCTCAAGAAAAAACAGGTTTCTATACTTAACTAAAATACCTAGATAATAACCGATAAATTAAGTACTCTAGCTACTTACTTATATAAGAGGTCAAAAGAATTATTAACGCACGCATCCGTCAAGCAATTATGAATTAAATATTCTTTTACATTAAAAAAAATCATTTTTATAACTTTTAGACCATTGTTAAATAACAGCTAGATTTAAAAATGTCTTTTTTATTTATATGTATTTAATTGTTTTTTATCTGGAAATTTAAGACTCAAAAGAAATTACATGATCTATACGTGTGTAGGAAATTTCTATTCAGTTGGACATTATTAAGGGCAAGTCTCATACCCCAGAACCCTTCTCCCCTATGTTATCTCCCGTACTTAAAACCCGCCTCTAGAGGGCGTTCATTTGTAAAGGAGTGAGCTCTGTAGTTGAATGCTGGTGTATTTTTGTATGAGTGATATGAAGTTGTTAATAAATGATTTTGTATTTAAAAATTCATGCCTCGAAATATTTTTGCCACTACGCCACAGTTTAAATTAAAAAGTAGCTAGCTCTGGGATATAATCCCGATCGAGAAAAAAAAGTTGTGTCGATATGTGGTGAAAGTGCGACCTCTTTACGGCGAAGAATCGATGATATAACCATCCTGGTTATTTCAGATACCTGCACATTGCTAACTTTTTTGGATTGATGAAAGTGCATCCTGCCAGTGGAATTGAGTGTGTGAAAAAAAAAGAAGTGCCCCCTTCACTGGAATTGAGAGTGTGAAAAAAGAAGTGCGCCCTGCATGTGGAATTGAGTGTGTGAAAAAAAAAAGACGTGCGCCCTGCACGTGGAATTAATCGCTTAAAAGAAAAGTGTTGTGCACTCAGTTTGAAGAAATAGATTTGTGTTGAAGAAGGTCCACCCTGCATTTTTTTTATTTATGTCTGATGAAACGCACTCAGTTTTAAATAAAGAGATTACCGTTCGAAGAAAGTACTCTCTGTACTTAGTTTTACTGGAAAAAAAAGAAAGTACTCCCTGTACTCCAAAATTGTCTTCTTCAAGAAAGGTTTTGAAGGATTGTTTACAGTACTGTGTTCGATTTTTTTTTTTTTTTTTTTTTTTTTTTTTTTTTTGGAATTGCATCTTGGAATTGTGTCTTGTCATCAAAAGAAAAAGAAAAGATAAGTGTTTTATTTTTTTCCTTACATGAAAAATTTATTTTCTGTGATTTTAATTTGCAAAGAAAATTTTGTTGTGATGCAGTATAGTTTTGTTTTGATTTTGTATTAAGCTATTAACTTATCAACAATATATATATATATATATATATAGTGTTATTACTGAATTTTAATGAAAAGATTGTGTGTGTAGAGATCATAAATATCTTATAGCTATTATTAAGAAAAATCTAGAGAAGTTTCGTTTTGAGATATTAGATAATATTGGAGAGTTTTATTTTTGTATAAAAATCGTAGTAGTATTCTAAGAATTTACTCCATTTCTTATTTCATGTGTGTTAATTAAGAACTGAAATTGTGTTGTTAAAAGGAATAATTTTCGTTTTGGTTTCCAAATGCAAATTTAATTCTGATATTTTTATTGAATGTGTATGTTCTTTCTTAATTTAATTACAAACATCACAGAAGGTAGACTTAGGTAATAAGAACTGGATCCGATTTCGTTTTAAATTTTTAACTTAAAAGAAAGTCATTTAGTTCTGTTTTTGAAATATAAGAATTCTATGAATGCTTTATTGTATTTATGTGAATATTTTTATGTACCTTTTGGAAAAGGAAACTAAGTTACATTTCGAAAGATTTTCAGTTTGATATTGTAAATTCGTAGATAGGCTAACATTTTAGGTTTATTTTTGTCAATTAGCTTACTGGTGTTATTTTTTATTTTTGCTTTCCTTAAGAAAATGGCTTATTTAGCTAAAGATAAAAAGGAGGATTTAATCAGATTGGCAGAAGAATTAGACTTAAAAATTACTCAGGATATGAAGATGATAACTTTAAAAGAAATTATTCTTAAGAGTAATGGATACGAAGAGGAATTCGTAAAATCGATGTTTGAGGAATTTGTTGAAGAGAGAAAAC
The DNA here is from genome assembly GCA_019974015.1 of Nephila pilipes. Classification (NCBI taxonomy): domain Eukaryota; kingdom Metazoa; phylum Arthropoda; class Arachnida; order Araneae; family Nephilidae; genus Nephila; species Nephila pilipes. Next base: position 714,824 of record BMAW01128110.1, on the reverse strand, counting down.
GGAAAGAAGAATGGGAAAGAAAGGGAAATTCAACAGAAAGAAAGAGAATTTCAAGAACGAAAACGGAAAGAAGAATTGGAATTTGAAGAAAAAAGGCGTAGAGAAAGTTTTGAGCTGGAAAAATTAAAGCTAGAAGTTCAAATAAGATCAGCTCAAGAACCACAAATGGAAGGTCCAAGAATACCCAGTAAGGAATTAAGCAAGATTCTTCATAAATATGATATGAAGGAAGATATTAGCCTGTATTTAGTACTATTTGAGCGTCAAGCTAGTAGAATATCTCTACAAAGGGAGCTTTGGGCCACACATCTATTGGGGCTACTACCGCAAGAAATCACGCAGATAATTGCACGTGAGTCTGAGGAAAAAGCCAATGATTATTATCACGTGAAGAAATTATTGTTAAAGAGATTTAAGTTTACTAACGAAAAATTCCGACAACTGTTTAATACGCACCAGAAAATTGCTGAACGTACTTGGCAAGATTTTTATAATGAACTACAGACCTATTTCGATGGATGGACGTCTGTACTAAAAGTTGAAACCTTCGATCAACTCCGGGATTTAATCATTGCAGATCAGATGAAAAAACGTGCACCGTTTGAGTTTAAAGAATACTATTTGGATGAATGGTCCATAATTAATTCACCTAGCAAATTGGCTGAAAAATTGGAAGATTTCGAAGATGTGAGAAAAAAATTTCGAGCTAAGCCAGTTAATTCATTTTCGAGAGACAAATATGAAGTTAAAGGACCAAGCAAGTTTGGAAGATCTGACAAAACTCCTCGAAGGGTTGAAAATCCCAAATACGAGTGAAACAAGCCTGATAGAAAACTTTTTGGACCTAGTCATAGTAAGGAATTCGAAAAAAGAAGACAACTGAGATGTTTTTACTGTAACACTCTTGATCATTTACGTCAAAACAGTCCAAAATTGAAGAAAGCTACAGAGTCTGTAAATTCTGTTTCTGAATGTGATGCAAGAAAAAAAAAATTGCAGCCATATACTTTTCATGGAAAAATAAATGATACCAGTACCGAAATCCTTCGCGACACTGGAGCCACTATAGATATTGTTTGCCGTAGATTTGTGACACCCGAGGATATGACTGGCGAACATGTATGGGTGCAACAACCTTTGGATGCTCGTTCAACTTGCCTACCACTAGCAGAAGTTCTTATTGAATGTGAGTGGGGCAGAACATTCACAAAAGCAGCTGTTATTCCAGATGAACTGCATCGTGGTCATTATCTTCTAGGGAATAGGACTGCTGCTCTCTTCGAAAATGAAGGAACCATTTCATTGCACCAAGTGAATGCGGTTCAAACAAGAAGACAGAAATTGAGAGGAAAAGAAGAGACTTCTGAACAGTTGGTAGAAGAACCCCAAAGCATTGTCATTAACAATGAAGATGCGAATCCTGAAGAGGATGAACTCTTTCCTACTGATGATGAATTCCAGGCTGAATTAACCGAACTTAATGGGGATCAGCTCGTGAAAGCTGAAAAGGAAGATGCTTAATTAAGGCCGTTGATAAAAGATGTTGAAGAGGTGGAAAACTCTAAGAAATCGGAGCAGATTATTTTCATAGCAGATCCTATACTTGACGAAACTAATATTGATATATTTGGTTCTCCTTGTCTTACCATAAATACAGATTCTAATCTTCAAGTAGTTGAGCATATGGACTGTGAGATTTTAGATAAAAGAGCTGTGCCTGAAAATGTTTTAGTTCCTGCTTCAGAAGCCTTGTTCAAAATTATGCCACATCAAAGTGCTGATCAAAATGTTAGTTTAAAAATAGAATATATCAAAACTCTCCATTTCATGATTCTATGAACATCCAAGGTGATACTAACTGTTCTGTTGGATACGTTACTTGTGAAGAACGTTACGTTATACGTTACTTGTTGCTCAAACTTCAGTATCAGAAGATGGCGATATGTTATATAATATTCGACCAGAATTAAGTAATGAAGATGTGTGATCTAATCCATCGAACTCAAAAGGTTATAAAAAAGATCGTGATTTAGAAGGTAAAGAAACTATGTCATGTATCTTTTCGACAGAATCAAATATTATACGAGATGAATATCTCTTAAAAAAGGGAAATGAGAAAGATACAGACAAACATGCCGATGTTGTGTTTGATAAAGAAAATATGCCTTTCTTAGTTCGGAAAATGCAGTCAAGTATTTATATAAATAATCCATTAAATTATGAAGATCTTAAATGTGAAGAAAATTGTATAACTGACTTCTTAAAAGATGCAGAACATCAGATTGATGCGCACTGTTTGATGAACAAAAAAGAAAAACATGAATTCACTGCAAATAATGAAGATGAAGGAAATGGAATCTATTTCGATACACAGAGAAAAATGTTAGGTTATTTGAATAAAATAAATAACCGAAATAGATTGATAGACATCGAAAAGTCCTTAAATACTACTCATAGTTCAGAGTTGTATAAGAGTGAAATAGTTTTAGATAATGGGGAGGGTTCAATAATAATTAATAAAAATTGTAATAAATTAATAACTCAGAATTTTAAACATTCAAATGAAGGTTTTGAAACCCCATTTAATCTATATTATTTCCTAATTTTTGTGTTTATAATACCAACATGTTAGTAAAGGCTTTATTTCTAAAGTTACGATTTTTTAAGATTTCAGATAATGTTATTTAAATAGTTATTGGAACTAAGTGTTGGGAAGATTACTAATGAAAATTTTCATAAGTGTGAAGATTTTTCTAAGAACAATGAATCAGACGATAAATTATCAAAACGTAAAATGTTGTTTATTATCTCAGTGATGATGAAAGAATTTCAAGTATAGCTGAGAGTGTAGACAGTTCTTTGACAGTAAATAACTTTTTTGAATCTCTGATAATAAAAAAGTGTATAGCTTTGAAAACATTTATAAAAACCCTATAAAATAATATTAATGATCTATAACAGTCATGGTATGAAAATGCTAATGTATTTAGTAGAAATGTTACATAATTAAAGGTTAATTTATGTTGCGGGTATTTGCTGAATATTTGTATTGCAGATATTTTTAGAAGATGATTGTGTGTGTTATACTTTTCATGTGTATGTGTAAAATGCTTAATGAGTATATATTCGTACTTTGTTTTATTTGAGGGGATGATTAATTATGCTGTAAATGTATATTTGATTAGCCTTACTTTCTTAAGCAATCAGCATAAGTTATTGTACTTGGCATATTGTAACAGCATATTGTACTTGGGCTTTCAGCACTTAAGTAGACTATTTTAACGGAAAAGTTATATGTGGAGATGATGTATTTAATGTAATAATTTCGCGGAAATAATTTTTTTGTATATGGAAACACAGTGTATTATTTGTATATGTTTGTTTTACCTTATCTCATTAGTATGCATATATTGTAATTCCTTAAGTTTGTAAATCTTTCTGAAATGCTTTTTGCTAACGTAAAAAGATCCTAACGGGGAGGAGTTGTAACGTCATGGCTCGCATACATATTTTTTTTTGTTACTTTATTCTTGGAAATGTTATACTCTACTTCATTGACGTCATTTCCCCCTGCAACAGCGGAAATTGTTACGCTGCTCGACCATACGCCAGACAGTTTCGCAGACGAGACGTTGTCCTTGGCGAGAGCAGAGCTCTGTAGTTGAATGCTGGTGTATTTTTGTATGAGTGAAATGAAGTTGTTAATAAATGATTGTGTATTTAAAAATTGATGCCTCGAAATATTTTTGCCATTACGGCACAGGGGTGAGGGTAAGATGCCACACGATTTCCTTATACGAGACCTGACTCAATCTCCGAGCGGAGCTGATGTGAGTGATCGAGATAGCACTCGTGAGTAAGAAGTGTAAATAAATTATTGTTGTTGTTATACAACCTGATCTCTTCTTATCTAAGGACAACTCTGAACTGTAATCTAATGATTATTAACTAAGTTAACAAAAAAAGTATTAGTAAAGGAAGTAGTGTGTGCGTGTGAAAAAGAAGAGAAAAATTTAATATTTTAGAAGTGGGATGTGTATCGAAACCCACGATCAAACTAAGATTATTCTAAGAGAACGGTGCAAAAGGATGTGCCTTGTAGGCTGCTAACCTACTGGAATTGTAAAAGAAACGATAGAGTGTTGATTGCAAGAAATTCAACTCTGGATCACATAGTTGACTGTGCGAAAGAAAAAGAAAATGTGCTTTGTAGAAAAATAACCTACCAGGACTGTGAATCTGATTTAAAAAAAGAATTTTGTCGTCCTTCTCAAAAGCTTTGAAATGTGATCTCTTATTATTGGAGGAAGAATCTGGTATAAACGTCTCACCTGTAGCTGAAAATGAACAAATAATTACAAGAATAATTAATGATGAATATTATGAAGAAGATTTCGTGGAAGGATATCTCCAGACGATAATTGAAGAAAGGATCAAAAGGGAAGAAAGGGAAAGGCAATGGTAAAAATAAATGAAAGAAATAAACGAGGAAAGAAGTCTAATATTGGAAAATTTAAGACGAAAGATCAGAGGAGAACTGGAATGTTTTTCCTGTGGAATTACGGATTTTCCCTTCTCATGCAACTTATGTGGAAAACTAGGACACTGCGGAAAACAGTGTACGAGAAATAAGAGTGAACCAAAAATAATTGCTTTTAGTGTTCGTGATCAAGAATCAACTTCATGTAATATGCACAGTAAAACTTTGATCATTAATGGCCATAGGGTCACTGCTCTACTGGATACCGGATCTTCAAGTTGTTTTCTCAAAGAATCAGCATATCAAAATTTAGAACTGAACATTTTACCGTATAAAACAAATCTCTATTTATCTGGTGTGTGTGTGTGTGATCAGTTAAATCCAAAGTTACTCAAAGTTTAGGTATAATAATAGTAGATCTCCAAATCGAAGAAGCTTTAACAAGCAATGTTTATGTTTCTATCGTCCCAGACTCAACTCAACCAGTTGATTTATTGGTTGGACGTCCGTTTTTAGATCTACCACATATAGCTTACGCAAGGATCGGTGCAGAATTGCGAATTGGATATGTGAAGGAAGAAAATAAGAAGCAAACTCAAGAATTATCTTAAAGTACAAAAAGAAGAAAATAAAAGGTTATCTGAAGTTATAAGAAAACAAGGAAAAATCCAAGAGTACTATGAAAAACGATTTCAGTCTCAGCAGGAAAAGTTTAAATCTGAACTGAAAGCAAGGGACCAGAAGTTTACCGAAATTCAGAAGGAGAAAGAAAAATTATCCGAAGCTATAAGGTTACAAGATGCCAATATTGAAATAAAGGAAGAAAGACGAATTGTTGAGGAAAGACGACTTCAGTCTCAACAGGAAAAGTTTGATTCTGAACGGGAGAATTTAAGAACAGAAATTATCTAGAATCCAGGATCATTATAATGAAAAGTTAACGCAAGCTATACGTGAAAAGATGTCATTAATAGAGAAAAAGAAGAAGCGTTATTAGCACCAGAGATGCTACTGAATGATAAGAAAAATGAGAATTATAATATGTTAAATGAATTAGAAATATTTCGGAAAGAAACCTGTACCTTCAATGAAGAAGAAGAAGAAGAAGAAGGAATATTGAAAAAAGTAAATGTTTACAAGAGAAAAAAGAATGATTTGAAGATATTAGCCGACTTTAGAAAACAAAAGAGATTAAAAGAAAAAGTTCAAGGGAAAACACAGAAAGGAAATAAAAAGAACAGAAAAAGGAGACAGCAACGATGTCAAGAAGCATTCATATGTTTAGAAGGACAACAATTAACTGGAGCTCAGAAAGTCAAAGAGAAAATTTTAAAGGATGATACAGGAGAAAATTTTCCCATTGAAGAAAAGAAGGAAGCAGAGTTCTTTAAAACAGGCCCCACACCAAATCCGATACAGTTGGAAAAAGATAGAGTTTTATGACAGATAATTAGATGGACAGAACGAGTGGTTAGCCAATTTCCTCTCCGCAGAAAAAATGTACAGTTTAAAATGAAGGGAGCGATTTTAACTCAAAGGAAGAAAAAATATTAAGGAGCCCGCAACATTCCCCAGTCCCTTGAAACAGTCACCAAGAAACATGTTTCAGAGACCAACACCACATTACGAAAAAATTCGTACAGACAGGACTTTCAACAAAAAATAAAAAGAGTTATTGAACTCCTGAGGAGAAAGTCCCCCCCCCTCAAAAGGCGGGAAAACGAAAGGAAACTCCATTTGACCTAGGGGTGTTTAAAAGGACTTCACTAAATAATGAATCTCCCTCCCCTCAGTAACAAGAGTTCGGAACACTTGCAAAGTTAAGCAGCTGAAGGGAAAGAGAGAAGGAGAGAGAGAGTAGAAGGACAATAAGAAGACCGCAAGTTTGTTGACCGAGCGACGGACAGTGAGGAAGAGATTTTTTACAACCCTTTTCCTCCAAGACTATATGAACGCAAGAAATCAGAGGGTCTCCTCGCCGAAACCTTCGAGGAAGAAGTCCGCTCCCACACACAGCAAGAAACCACTAACGGTTACAGTGTGGAGTTACGAGAGGAAATAGCACGTGTGAAAGGAATCAGCAGTTTCACCACCCCCAAGCAGAGATTACGTTGGTAGAACTATCCTGCTTATATGTCCATTCTGGTGAGTATCAGGTCAGTGCACTTCGGTAATGTGTCCTCTCCCCCTTTGATCCGAAATGGCAGAATTACAGATGAGTGAAAATTTGTTTTTTTTTATTATTATTATTATTTCTTTTTAGAGACTCTTTGCAGAGACAAAAAAAAGGGGGAATATAAACTATTATTTTGCAAAGAACTTTAAAAAAAAAAAAAAGAAAAGAAAAAACAATTATTATGTATTAAGAATTAATGAACAGTTATTTTCGCATGGAATATTAGAATATTTTAAGGACTGAGTACTTAAAATACTTTTAATTTGATTATCTTCAAAACAAACTATTGATTGAATGTTATTTTTAAGAGGTATTTTATTAATTTAGTTTTGGACAAGGATAAGTAACTTTAAATATGTCAACGATGTTTTATTTTGATTTCTATTATTTGAAACAGAAAATGATCTATTTTGAGTAAGAATTTAAAGTTAATGAATGTGCTAGCTTTTAAATGAGTGTTTTATGGATTAAACGGTTCGAATCTTAAGTGTGCCAACAAATGTTTTTATGTTTATGTGATTTATTATGATGAGAAAAATAATTGATATTTCAAGGTAATATGCTCGATGAATGTTATGATTTAGGAATGGAAATTTGTTATGATTTATTTTTGTGAAGATTGATTTTTGAAAAGAATTGGTAATGTTTTATTTTTGTGAAGATTGATTTTTGAAAAGAATTGGTAATGTTTTATTTTTGTGAAGATTGATTTTTGAAAAGAATTGGTAATGTTTTATTTTTAGAAGTGGATTTTGAAGTGATTTATTTTTGTAAGAATTTGATCTAGAAATGTTTTGATTTTGTAATGATTTAGGAATGTTTTATAATTTTGTAATTATTAGGAATGTAATTTTGTAAGGATTTAGGAATATATTGAATTAGGAATGTAAAGATTTAGGGATGGAATTTTATAAGGATTTGATTTAGGAATGTGCTTTTGTAATGATTTAGGATTGTCTTATAATTTTGTAATGATGAGGAATGTGATTTTGTGATGATTAGGAATGATTTTTTCTTTGCTGTAAGAATTCTTAGATTTGTGTTTTGATGATTGTGTTATGTTAAAAAATTTCTTTGTTACATGTGTGAACCCTTTTGAGTCTATAAGAGTTAAGCATATTCTATGAAAATGAGAATATCGAACTGAGAATTAGTATTTTAAGTTTGTAAAAATAAAAAAGAGGAAAAAGAAAAAAGTTAATATTTACAACTGTATGAATTACTGTTTATAAGGATACAGATGCTCGATGTTTTGAAGTATGAAATTAGTAATTTGTCAGTTACGTTAGTTTTACTTTTTTAAAATTTTTATGTGGCAATTGATGTTTGAAATGTGATTTGATGTGTAAAAAAAAATATGTGTATGAGTTCGATATTTTGAAATATGAATTTTATGTTTGATGTTTGGTATACAAATTAACGATTAGTAGGAAGTGAACTAATCCTGTCTTGTGTGAATATTTTGTTAGGATAATTGATATCTCGATAAGAATATATGAATGTGTTTATGTAATTTTTTTAAAAAAAAAAGAGAGAGAGGTGATATATAGCATTTTAAAAGTTATTAAGAAGTAGTACTTTAAAGTGTTTTGGTAATTTTAGTATTTTGTTATGTGAGAGAAATAATATTTGAACTGTATGATAACTAAGAATTTTGTTTTGAAGCCTTAAATTAGAATTATTACTTAAGAGGAAAAAGATTTTTTTTATATGTGCGTAGTGGAATTAAAGATAATTCATAGCGAAATGTAGGTATAAGGCTGATTATGTAAAAGGATTTGTGCATGATACTGATATTTGGTGTTTAATCTGTATACGGTAATTGATATTTAATATTTTAAGTATTTGAGTAATTTAAGTATTGATGTTTGTGTATGATTATTGATATTTGCTATTTTAAGTGTTTGAGGAATTTAAGCATTGATATTTTTGTGTATGATAATTAATGGTTTTAAAGTGTATCAGTTATTAATAATTTTGTGTTAATTGTAACTTGCACAATTTGGACAATTGTATATTTGGCTGAAATGTTATCTCCCGTACTTAAAGCCCTCCTCTAGAGGGCGTTCAATTGTAAAGGGGTGAGTGTAAGATGCCACACGATTCCCTCAGACGAGACCTGACTCAATCTCCGAGCGGAGCTGATGTGAGTGATCGAGATAGCACTCGTGAGTAAGAAGTGTAAATAAATTATTGTTGTTGTTATACAACCTGATCTCTTCTTATCTAAGGACAACTCTGAACTGTAATCTAATGATTATTAACTAAGTTAACAAAAAAAGTATTAGTAAAGGAAGTAGTGTGTGCGTGTGAAAAAGAAGAGAAAAAATTTAATACCTGTGTCCGGCATATAACAGTACTTTATTATAATCAGAGCTATGCTTGTATGCAGAATTTAAGCTAGATCAAATGTTAGGAAGTTCGTGTACAAAATTTGAACTGGTAATTTTGAAAAAATGCTACCAAAAGTCATTTAAAAAAAAGCAATCACGAAGAAAAAAAATTTCATGCTTTCGAAAACATTTTATGCCATGCAATTAAAAGAAATATTCTCACTTTGAGAAGGAAAGAAAGAAACTCCATAGCATTAATTTTATATTTGGGGATTCGTGGTGGTGGGAACCTTAATTTTGTCGTGACATGCCTAAACTTTTAAATACAAACTTTATTGATATAGCTGCAATCTCCCCCCACACACTGTTTGCTCCGTGTGTTGTACTGCGCATACTGTGGCTCGTTCATGTACTAGTAGTCAAAAAGGTATAAGGAACAAAGCTACAACGTACTTTTAAGCGTACTAGTCTCGCTTAAAAGACATTTAGAACTGTATTTTGGAATCAGTGTTTCTTTTTGTATTAATTAAGATTTTCAGCGCTTTAATGCAAGTATTGCTCGGTGTGGGGTGGGCGGAACAACAGTCGATCCTTAATGCCTCTAAATTAGCTTTAGGCAAAAGTGTCCATTTGGATATCTTTAATCTACACCTGTGGGCAGTGCAGACCACCTAGGAAACCACAGCTATAAAGCAATGTTATTCGTAATTCAAAGCAACCAACTGTAAAAACATGTTCCATATTGGAATTCAGAGTTGTAATTATCTATCTTTTCCTTCTATATCTAGATTATTTTAACTGATAAACAAAAGAATACATAAGACAGACGCAGTGCAGACGATAATTTCGGTTTCACAATTCAATACACAATATTCAGTTTTCAATCGTAAACAATCGTTAAATTGAAGGATAACTGACTTCACGAAGGAGATTTCGTAACAATAAATACATGTAAGAGATTAAGAAAGATAAATAATATAAAGTGTGAGAAAAAAAACACGACACAATTTATACTGTCATGAAGCCACACAGTCATCACAACAGCAATGAAGTCATACATCACGCTATACAATTGGAAAATGCCGGTTTCATCACTTGGGAAAAGAATTATTTTTAGTGTTCATTGTTCGAATGTCAGAATCATTGCTATGTTTCTGTCGTGTAAGTTGGGAAGATTAATTTTGGATTTGTGAGCTTCTTCTTTGGAATTGAAATGCTCAGTTGCGAGAGAAACTATGTAAATCAACTAGCAACAATTTTTTAGACTTTACCAAATGAAATTATTACATCTTCAACTCATATTTAATAGAGATTAATTTCGTTATTGTTTAATAGTCAGTTCAGTTGAATGTATGTAACTTTTGGTAGACTACGTAGAGGGTTCAGGTTTGGTATTTTCAAAACTGTTCAAACCCCATTAGAAGCAGGCACACCCGCTGTAGCTTTCTAAGGGGCTTATTTTTTATATGAAAATTTGGGATATACGATCTTGATCTGATCTTTTTAATATTAAGTGACTGTGATTGTTCTATTAACGTCGCACTGAGAAGAACACGAGGGCTATTGGCGACGGACTATGGTCAAGTGACGAGAACGAAACCTGATCTGGTATCTCTCCCTTCATGCTTCCTTCCATACTTCCACACCACGCCAACGGAAGGACTTAGGAACATGACAGATTTAAAATTAATCAGCTCCGCTACACGATGGATCTTCACTGACGTCAGGGCTCGAACCTACGATTCGACGAAAATCACCGTCAGCGACCATGACCACTAGGCTACCACGGCCATTGATACCTAAGTTTATTAATTTTAATAAGTGCGGGGGGCGCGTATCCGGAATAGCCTATCAATCATTCTTTATTTTCTACCCTTCTCATTGGCTTCCTATCATGCTGTTAAATTTATTTTCAATTAATATTTACTATAACCTAGATCGTCTGCTATTTAAAACTCACTTCACTTTTACACGAGTAAAATCATCAACAAAATCGCAAACAATTTTCTTTGGAGTTAATAACAGTAATCAGAAAATTAAGATTATATCTATTCAAGCAATTAGAAGACAGAAATCTCCGGAATTAGTTGGAGTTATAAAATTGTTGCATATTATCAGCAATAGTTTCTAAGCCCGTTTCGGCAATTGTTCGACACCCGAGTCAGCTAAAAAATCTTGTCGAATTACGGTTGTGATGTTTAGTAAGGTTTGTGTGTATTCTCTGTGTCTCTGAATAATTTTTTTGCATTCATTTTTTTTTCTTTTACATTTAAAGAGTTTTCTTTAGATTACACTCTCATAACTATCGCAATGTTTTCGTAAATTAATGTGTATCTGGCACAACTTGGAAAAATATAGCCGAACTTATGTCTATTAAAGCTGACACGCCCCAAAGTCCTCATGTTGGTGTGGTGGGGCAGAGAAGAGTTAAGTGCCTGATCACATGAAACCACGCTAGCCGAATGGTCATGATCGTGAGCCTCCAAGTCATCGATGTTAAATTTCAATCGCAAATTCAAGTCCTGAATTCACTACAGACCTGAATTAAAACGCGACTGATTCGTGCTAAATCTATCGTAGCTCAAAATACTTAATTGTTGGTGTGGTTTATTAAATAATTGCTTAATAATGTCGCTTTTAGAGTGAGTGAATGTAAAGTTTATTGGCGCAAGAGCCAGATATGGCTATACTGCGCCAAACAAGATTTAACTGGGGGGCTAGACATTTTGAAATTGAAGAAAAGACAAAAATTGGTTGACAAGAAGGAGAGTCGAAAATAGAGAAGGATCGCTTGTGTAACCCGGAAGCGTGTCCCCCGTGTTTACCAAAAACAGTAAACCCCATAGAAAAGAAAAAAATCACTAGGGTGCTACGGATGTCGCTTTTAGAAGCGACGCAAGGACTATTGACAATGAACTTATAATTTTGAATCTTAGTCAAGTGACGAAGAATCCACCTGAGTTATTATTCTCCCCTCCTCATTTCTACACTACGCCAACAATCAGCTATCTGCCATTTCTATTTTAACATTCTCTCTTTTAAGTCGGTTTTTTTGTGTCAAAGTTCCGAAATGCCGACACAGACACTAATAGGATTTTCAAACAATCATTTCTATATAAACCATTCATTTTCGATGCTACAGAATCCCTCTATAGCTGAGAGCCCAATTCATTTGATACTTCTTCGATAACAAAGTTTCATAAATTTACAACCTTTAAAGAATCCCAAAAAGTTCGACTTTACTTTGACAAGATGATGAAGAACAAACACCAATCAAAAGGCGATCCCGAGAAGTCCCTCAGCAGAACTCAAACGAGACGATCATTTTCCACACACACACACACACACAAACCTCCTGACACTAAACTGAACTATTTATAATATCTGCACATAATTGCAGTGTTTAAATATTCGTAATTAGTAAAATTTAAAATCAGCATTTTTTCTTGGAGTTTTATTTCACTTCTTTTAGCACTCCCTCAAACGGAATAGCTTCGGCATTCAACTTCGACAAATTTAATGTGATAATGCCTGCTACATGACGAGTTTTTAGTGCCATCAGGAATCGAACTCACGAATCGATTAGAGATAAGTCCGGGCATGAGCTGACGGCCCAAATCGTAATGTTTAAATCATGTCGCATGTTCAAGTACTGATCCATTGAGTGGAATGAAGGCGGTTACAGCATGTCAAATGGAATAGTCACATGGTGTAGTGTGGAAATTAAAAAAGTGAAGTGTTCGCTTAAATGACGTTCTTTTCATTTGACTATGACTAAAAATTTGAAGTTACTTATATTTAAAACAGCGACGTAATTTGGAGGGTGGGGGAGCTTTATTTGATGTATATTTAAATAAAAGCCAAGTGTCCATTTAGAAGACGATAATAAAGAATTATTAAAGCTTAATCTTTTTTTTTATATGAAATCTTTGTTCGATTCCCTTATAAAAATAACTTCAAACAATTTCGTGTATAACGGGTTTTTTTATATTCTTTATTCTTTTTCTAAATGAATGAATTCCGAATGTAATTATTGGGTAGTTAACAAAATGCACAAATTGCGATCGGGTTAAAAAAAAATGTTGAATAATTCAAAACCCACGCAAAACACTGGAGTTTTCTTTAATTAGATAATTTTTCAAAGCCCCATTTGGAAATATTTCGATGCGATTGATCAGCATAAAAACTAATTAAATCGCTCCCCAACGGGGAAGAAAGAACCTTTTGAAAACTATTTCCGAAAAAGGAAAGAACCGAGAACTAAAAGCAAAGAAATGTATTTTCTTAATGACTTTTCTGGCTCTGGCACAACAAACCTTAATGATAAAACTAAAAATAGCATCTCAAAAGAAGACTCTCACCTAGATATAATTGTCATATTCTTACGATAAACACGTAATAATTACTAACATTAAATACACTTGAACAAAAGGAAAGTGCCGTTTCTTTGTAATAAGAGCGATCGCACACAGTTACTCTAGTCGGTTCTAGTTTTATTAAATGACAGGATATCTAAAAGAGTGTTATTAACACTAATTTATTGTAGTTAATTTGAATACTATAGAGGATGATGATATTTTTACAGCAACAAAAGATAAATTTCTTGTTGCATTTACATTTGACATACAAATATAACATATTTTTAGGTGCTAGTTGCACGCTAGTACAAGTCACAATGTCCTCTGACACACGACGTTCTGATCGAATGTTAAGGAGATCTCTGTTGTTCCTTCTCTTCGGAATTTTTCTGTGGAACGAAACTAGCCACTCCTCTTTCAAAACCATGGGACACAATGTTTTTTTTTCAGGTTGGATAGCTAAAATAATAATTTAAGGTATTGGTCTCACTGGTACCCTAACAGGGAGAGGAAATTATATCTACATACTGTTTCATCTGGTGCGGGGATGTTTTTTGGTTCCTAGGATAAGATTTATATAAGGTCAAAACTTGATCTCCAAACTCATGGGAAACAGATACGAGTATGTTGCTTGATCTTCAAACGGGTCCGACTGCTTTTGATGGGGACCTTGTCCGGATGTAAGGAGGATCACTAGCAAACTTGTTAAGAATGGTCGGTGGATATTCAGTGGATTATGTTTTTCTCCACCAAAAATAAAAATCCTTCTCCAGAGAGTTTTCTTTCAAATTCTGTTGACATAGGTGAAATTATAATACATCAAAAAAATTCGAATCAAACGTTTATAAAAAAATAATTAATAACGAAATTCGCGAGATTAAGTTTTTAAGAAATATATATGAACGAGGGTGGTTCAAAAAGTTCCTATTTTTGAAGACGAGGGTCATTGAAAAAGCAAGATGGTGTGACCATTATGTGCTGCCGTTTATTAAAAGCGCCAAAACATATAAAACATTTATTCAGAGTTTAGCTTTGATTTGGCAGCCAATTGCTGTCTAACCAAAATTTGGTTCCTGCCGCGTCGAGGCCTTCAACATTGTCATTGTCGACCTTTCATTAAACACCGGAACCCAAGCAAAAATTTAAGCAATTGGTTACTCCCTGTGAATCTGTTCCAACGAAAGTGAAATCGGTCTTATTTGATTGAAAAGTGATGGCGACGAGGAAGTGAAGAACGTCATACAAGGGGTGTTCAAATGAAAAGGTACGAAACGACACAGTGGATATAAATGAAGACTTCATTCAAAATATACACCACAGCTCTGATCACAACGATCCCATTGATTAACGAGCCGAAGGATTCCTTATTCCCAGAGTTCCTGTGGCCATAACGAGACCCAGTCCTTGAGTTCGTCTTCCGAGCTTCCCTTTCGATTGTTTTTTCAGAGGATCCAACACATGAAAATCGCAGGGCGACATGTCCAGGGCGGATAATCAAGCTGTTCCCACTTGAAGTTGGCCAGTTCCACGTGTGGACGCGCGTTATCATGGAGCAGAACCATATCATCCGTGAGCAGCCCCGGTCTTATGTTCTTGATGGACTTGCGTAGGCTTCGGAGTGTCTCATAGTACACATCGGAATTAATGGTTCTTCTGTGCTCGAAGAAATCAACAAATAGCGAACCTTGGACATCAAAAACGACGGTGAGTAACACTTTGTCTGCTGAACTTTTTAGAGGGAGGTGACGACGCTTGCTTTTCTTGCATGCTGTCTCGTTTTGTCTCTGGCTCGTAATGATGGCACTAGCTTAAATCACCGGTGACGATGCCCTCCAAGAAAGCGGGGTCTTCATAATACTAAAACAAAAGTTGAAGTGCTAGAGCCATACGCAGTTCCTCTTGCTGATCAGTGAACAGCTTCGGAACCCACTGCGCACACACTTTCCGAAAACGCAACCTGTCGTAAACAATTGTCCACACTTTTTCAACGCTGATCCACCTTCACTGCCGACATTCGCAATGTGACACGCCGATCACTTCTCACTAGGTCGTCCACCTTGCCGTGATGACTGCGTTAGCCTAGCCTGGTCTCGGGTCATCAACCAAACTCTCACGACCTGTGCGAAAACAGGCACTCCATTTTCTCACTATCTTGTCGGATACACAATCTTCCCCATATACGTCACCATCCGGCGATGAATAGCCCAATCTTCGAATATGTGAACGCTATCATGTCCTCATACGCATTACAGCGACAATTGGACGGCGTTCTTTATAAGAGGCTCTGCTCTCTCCTACGCACGCTCGATCCATCCCAGAGACTCCATTCGTATCTCTAGATGTCTTGCTACGTTCTCCCATAGCGGCATAGGCAAATATGATAACGGTTACGTTGTTACGACATTTCGTACATTTTCATTTGAACACCCCTTGTACGTATGAATCATTACCTTGAGTGAACTACCCCATAACCATTTCCCACACCCAAGACTTGTATTTTTAACCGTCCTCGTATAACCTTTCAAGAGAAAATTAGCTTTAGTTTCCGGGAAATTTAAATTAGCTCTTAACATCTACTTAGATATTCTATTAGAACAACTCTTCATCTGATACTCTCTTCAAATTTCATTTCAAAAAGGTATAAATAAAACCTCTCTCTCTATTCAAATTTGAAAATCGTGACAATATTCGAATACGAATTTTATTCGTATAAGCAGGTATCCTGTTTTCCGCAAGAATCTACATGTCAGATTTTAAAATTATACACATAAATTACTTACTGTAATTTCATTGGTAAGTCTTAAATTTTCAATACCTTTGGATACTTTTGCCCTAACACGTATGCAATGAATTTTTCGCAAGCATGTCAAATTTGTTTGCGAAAGAAAACTACATAAATTTTTAAAGTTCTTTATCTGCTGATTACATCCGTTTAGTAATAATCCTTTTAAAAGCCTTTTTCAATTCTATTTTTTCATTTCTTTGTTTATATTTCAATTTATGGCAATGCTTGTATGATTTGATGTTTTTTTTTTTCTCATCTTGTGCATCGTTATTTTTTCAAACATATATTACTTGTAATATTTTATTTTGCAAGTGGGTTTTTACGTTTGCCAATTATATTTTAAGAAAATTTATTTTATAGCATGATAATATTTGTTTTTCTGTTCATATATCGTTTTATTGCTAAATCTTGTTTGGCGGAACATAGTCAAATCCGGCTCGTTTTTCTGCTGTTAAACCTACAATTAATCAATCAACCAAACTCGTCTCTTTGAATGGATGGTTTTATGTAATACAGGCGACAAAAACTGTTAATATATTGAAGTATTCTTTTAAATTAGTAAACACACACGCACACATCAAAAAATTTCATTCTTCTAGAATATTCTGAATACTTATTTATTGGCTACTTCTTTGACCAAAACCTCTACGCTTGACCGACTTTCAAAATTACGAGGGTCAGATAGCCCTCGTGTTGCTTCTAAGCGCGACGTTTAAAAAACAATGAATTTGTCCAAAACCTCTTTGAAAGTAATATTGCATTGAGGGTCTATCTTGGGTACATTGCCGGAGGTGATTTCTGCTGGACTTTGCTTAATCTGGTTTCACGTAAAAGTTAGTAATGACGATGTCTAAAACTGAACTGGTACCCCTTTCTCCACATCCCCAACGGTACAAGACTTGCATCCTAGACAGATTAAATAATCATCGATTTCTGTACATGACGACTTTCGAAGGGTTGAGACCCGAAAAAGGTACTATCAAGATAGTCTGTAAAATTTATCTTCACCTCTAATAAAACAGAATATGTTTTCTCCTACGAGGGGGGAGGGGAGTTATAATCCTGCTGCTCTGCAATTGGCCATGGGTGTGGCCAAGTAGCTGATATAATTATGTAGTTTGGATTCGTATATAATTCTTTATTTGGAGAGTCACGAGTTCGAGTCGTGATTCCACTTGATACCAACTGTGCGACTGATTATTTATTAACTTCGCCCTCAGAAGTGAACACGAGAGCTTTGGGCAGACCTCGTAATGTTGAACTTCGCTCAAGTGATGAGGACGACACCTGAGCGGCACCGCCTCTCTAAACTTCCACACTACGATAGTAGGAGGACTGGAGTCTCGACAGATTTAACATACATCAGCTCCGCTACACTACAGTGTTTAGTGGAACAATGAAACTCGTCTGAAGTAACGTCAACTGCGATCTCGCGCCCATGACCTCTTGGCTACCGCGGCCTCTTGAGATGAGATGTTATTGTAAAACAATGGAATCGATTACCCAATATTACTTATTAATGTATTTTTCTGAATTGAACTTGTTTCCGAAACAAAAGGTATGTAGACACAGTGGAAAAGCTGCCTTAAACGGAAACGTATAAATATTAATTAGCTAACAAACAATCGGAATAAGCACAAAAGGCTTGTCGGTTTCGTTGTTACTTCATCAATACGATATTTCTTTTCTAGAAAATATTAATTGCTTTTTGAATAAAAAGGCTTCTTTGTGTGTTGTTTATGTATTTTTGAAAAACTGATTATTTTAAATGTAGTACTGTCATGTGCTTATGCAAAAATTTATAATTTAACGTATAAATTATTGAAAAAAAGGCAAATTGAGAAATGTTTTGAAATAAATTTCTAGTAATTTATTCACACAATCAATTTAAAACTGTCCAACAAAGTTAAGCTTTTTCTTTATACACATATGGCATTCCCCCCCCCTCTCGATTTCATTTTAATTTTAAAAGGAAGCATTCATTTTCGCTCAAAACATTTTCCCTTCTTTTTGCTAGTTCGTACTCAAGACTATCTCATTAAGACTAAACTTCGAGTAGGAAGGTAAGTTATTATTTTTCTCCAAATTTAATTAGGTAAGTAGTTACGAAGGTATAATAGCATTTAAAAATTTGAGTGTTAAAACTGTGCCGAAAAAATATGAATTCGTGTTTGTTAGCATGATACATTTCTGATTCCTTAAAGTGAAATTAATTAATCGCCACAAACTCGACAGACCACAGACTCACATAGAAAAGTGTTTGATAAATATAAAATGCAGCGCGCGACATGGGATATATACTGTGTTGATAAAGAGCTTACTTTTAGATGTGCAAATACATTATACAGTATGTCTCAAAAGTAATAAAAAATTTTTTTTATTAAATATACTATTCGACAGAGAAGGAAATGTACTTAATATTCTTCGAAGTAAAAATATGTACTTTAATACAACAAAAACAGTGGTATTGTCTTTATTCGTAGCACTATGTAAACTCATTTTGTGAAGTGCTTAGAATCCTTGTGACCACAAGTTCTTGAACATTTTCGACTGAGCTGCGAAATAGCGTCCTTTTAATTCCATTTAATTTAGGGAACAAGAAGAAATCGGCGAGAGGACTAAGTTTGTACTGTATGGTGGTTGGGGAAGCACAGGAATGCTTTCACGGGATTTGTATTCAATCATCGTCAAGCCTAGCATTATCACGGTAGAAGATCCAGATAACGGTGATCGCTTGGTGGATGCGGTTCTTTCTTTTCCTTAAAAGTTTGAGCACTTCCACGTAAAATTGTGAATAAACTGTCTGCCCAGATGGAACACATTCCTTGTGAACTACCCCTTTAGAGTCGAAGAACATAAGTTTCCCGTTGGAGTGGTGCAGAAGTTAGGAGAGGGGGCCAACTCAGGTGTCGTTCTCGTCACTTGACCGAGGTTCAAAATTGCGAGCCCCTTCGCCAATAGCCCTCGTGTTGCTTCTTTTTGCGACATTTATTGAGCCAAATCAAACTAATCACAGTTACACCTTGTTTAGCATAGTATAGCCTTATCCAATTCTTATGCGCCAATAAACATCACCTTCACTCACACTCATTCCATTTTTCAAACAATCAGTTAAGTAAAAAAAAAACACTTTTCGAACTAAGACATTGTATTTATTTGAATATAATAAGATTCATCCGATTGAGAAAAATAATTGGGATTACATTTTTTATCAGATTTTTGAAAACATTTTTTTGTTTTAATTTTAATAAACAATTTATTTTAGTTTTTGAAAAAAAAAAGTATGAAAATATATATTTTTTCGAGTATAAGAATGTAACTGTATGTAGAAACCATTATTTTTTTTTGTTTCTTTCGGATTGTATTTCCATGATTGTAACATTATTTCTCGTGAATAAAATATTTCCTATATAACTCTCGTGGAAAATTATTTTTAAACATTGACATTTTCATATAAACTTTTTGGTTTGGTATATTTATCATCGAATGAGGGATTTTACATTTACTATCATGATGTTATCATTTTATGTTTGAATATTTGTTCATTTCATTCCTGAATCCATTAAACACCGTTGCACAGAAGGGTTGATGCGTGTTAAATCTGTGGAAACGATAAATCTTCTCGTTGATGGGACATGAATGCGGAGAATGGAAGGACCTGTTCACGAATCAACCTCGTCACATGTTCACGGCTCAAAATTACGAGACGTATTGGCTGTGTATAGTGAACCTTGAAGTCAGATAGAATCAGCCGGGGCGGAAATGTTCAATAAAGAGACATTTTCGTGATTTTACATTCTAAATTTCATGTTCGAGATTATTACTATTGGAGGTATTCAAAATAATTTTGCAATCTAACTTCTAAGTAATTTTTTTTCCAGTTCAATACTAAGCAAAATTCATTCCCCACCATTTGTAGATATTTGTCTGCAGTAAACTTTTGGCTCCCGCCTACCAACCATTCTGATTTCGTGAACGTAATGTTAATCTTATGGAATTTTTATCAACGTTCTCAAATCTATATTATTTTATCTATTTGAAAGCTAAAAGGTGCATCCAAAAGGGTTAAAAATAACGAAGGCTTTTTCCCTCCGATTTTCAAAAATATTTTAACCCTTATTTTAATTATTCGTTCGTGGGTTTTCAGACCTTTTAAAATTATTTTCAAAAATCTGGAGGAAATGTAATTCTGCAGAAACCGACATTATTTTCTGCTCTTTTGAGTGCACTTTTTTGTATTCAAATAGATAAAATAGAAAAGATTTGAGGACGTTAGTAGAAATTCTGTAGGATGAACATTACGTTCACCAAATCAAAATGGCGGGTAGACGGGAGCTCTAACTAACAAGGATGACTGTGTTAAATATTAATCCTCTTAATGCATGTTAGTTGCCTGAGTGTTTTATGGCATTTAGAGAAAAACAAAGGCTATTGTAACCTGCTCATAATATAAGTTAGATATATTTATTTTTTAAAACATAAATTACAAGATAGGATATCGCATGTTAAGCCTTTGTGTGTGTGTTTGGCGATTAATACTATTACTTAACAAATATTGAGCCAACACGATTTTAGAACAAAATCCAACCCCTTGTTTCGCTTCTGTTGCGCTCTCTATGTCAAACGTATCCTGCGGATTTCAAGTCTGGTGGATGCTTCATTCATGGTTGTTGCACTGGTCAGCAAAGTATAATTAATTTTCTTCCTTTAAAAAAAGTTCAACAGACAGCGCCAATGATAACACCAAAAGGATGTATCTAACAATATGGATACTCCTGAACAAATATTTCCGCCCTATCGAGAAATGATCCAGTTTTCATGGATATATTCCATACATTTTCACGCAAGAAAATCAGTAGATGTCCATCAATAGATAATTTTTATGCAGATAAAGACTACGTCTACTAAATAAAATTACCTATACTTTCTTAAAGATGGAATTGGAAACTATAATTGATAACGTTCCAATATATTTTTGAAGCTGATTGTCGTTTTCATAATTTTAAAGGGGCTAAGCATTACGAAGTTTGTCGTCAATATCCTATAGTAAAATTTTAGTCGGACTTTCATGAAACAAAAATTCAAATCCTTCGACACATATTTTTTTACTTAATTACTACAGTAAAAAAGAACCTATTGATAAAAACCAACTGATATATATATATATATATATATATTGTCCCGGCATTTCGTCGAGTCATGTGTTCGAGCCCTAATGCCACAAAGACCCGCCGTGTAGGGAGACTGATGGCTGCAGTAGCTTAGTGGTCATTATCGCGAATGGCGTTGGAGTGGTGTGGAAGTTTGTAAAGGGAGGTGCCAACTCATATGTCATCCTCGTCACTGAGAGGTTCATAATGATGAGGTCCATCGAGTTGGTTCTCAGCACGACGTTAATAAGCAATCACACACAGATATATATACATGAATAGAAAGAGAAAAAGAGTCATTACGACAGGTGGCGCCGCTACGCAGTTTACTGATATATATTTATCTATATATATATAATATGCAACCCAACGTGAAGGGATTGGCTGTGGTAGCCTAGTGGTCATGGTCGCGAACTCGTAGCCAGCAGTTTTCGTCAAATCGAGGGGTTGAGCCCCAATGCCATTAAAGCTAACCGTGTCATGGGGATGATTAACGCAAAATCTATCGAGGCCCCAAGTTCTTTCGATAGCGTGGTGTGCAAGATTGTGGAAGGAAGTGTCAACTCAAGGTCTGTCGCCTATAGTTTTCTTGTTGCTTCTCAGAGTCACATTAATGAACAATCACAATCTAAGGGGATTGAGACCCGACATATTTTACGTGCATCAAACCCACTAAGCGGCGGGTCTTAAATGGCATCAGGATTTGAATCCATGACTCGATTGAAATCAACGCAACCATGAGCTCGCGGCCATGACAGTTCGGCTATCACGTCCTCTATACCAGACCGAAGCAAGATGGATATACAGTATGGTGTATGCTTCTTAAAAAAAGTGATTCAATGATAAAACTTAAGGTTGTTTTATCAGAAGTCTGCTTTTTACAAAAGTGATATTGAATTGATATGTAATAAACAGCAAGGTTTTGCGGAATGAATAAATAAATATTTCGCGTTACCTGTTTTTAAATAAGCTGTTGATTCTCTAAATTCGTTTCTATTTTTATTATTTTTTTTAAATATGCTAAAATGTTAGTTTCTGTGTCTTGAAGTCTGTATCTCTCACGATGAAAAACAGATATTTATTAAAGAAATATTTAAAAAAAAAAAAAAGAAAAGAAAAGAAAAACTTATACACGTTTTTTCCTTTTTTGTATCAATCTCAAGAAGCATTGTATCCTTCTCCCTCAATGTCCGACCTCTTCCCTAGACCTTGATACACTTTAGACCATTCCATTCAGGTAATTAATTTTCGCCTTAACCCTAATTGACTTCTTGATGAATTGCCTCTCGAAACGATTGCACTCGAACAGTAGCACATCCGTTCGCTGCTCCACAAAATGCGGCGAGGACGTCGTCTTTAATGACCCTTTTGCAACAGTTTTCGCTCTCTCAAAAGCAAAGGTCTTCGCAGAAACTGTTGCGTTTTGAGTACGACTCGTTATAAACACAATGACTTTCTTTTCACTTATCCGTCAACATCTTTTACGACTTTTTTTTATTCGAGATTGAAAGCTGTGATCGATTGTCTACGTCGAAAGTGTTTGTGACTTTATTAAGCTATTGACATTGTTTCGTGCATTGAGATTTTGATGTTTCGACAGCTGATTTACAGTATTCCCCGAGCTCATCTAAAAAAATGAAATATTAAGGATGAAAGAAAATAAAATTTAACAATTAAAAGCTCAAATATGGATTTTACTTTTATTAATTTATTTTGTAAGCGAAAAAAACATCTCATCTAATTTTAAAAATTAATTTCATTTAAAAATATCAGATAATCGCTTGTGAATATACAATCTTTTTTTTCTTTTTTTTTTTTTTTTTGCATCTAGTGTGTATATGTACAGAATTTTAGGGCTACCGATACGTGAACGAGCGACGTAAAGCTGTTCGTGTCAAAAACAGGGCACAAGTAGGTTGATACCTTCCACTACTAACGACTGACCTTACGCTTTGTTGATTTGGCGCCTGGAACAAACCCTAACGCTTTTCCATTTTTAAAAACCGGATTTAAAATCACCCAATTATGTTTAAAAAATTCATTAAAAAAATATGTGCTTCATTTGTGCGGGAAAAATTTGGGGAAATATTGTTTAACTTGCCGTAAAATAACGGAAAACTTTGGGTGGAGGGGAGTCAAGAAGTATCACCAAAAATAAATTCAATTTTTAAGAGGGGGGTGATGGAGGTTTGCATAAAGCACATACAAACTTTCAAATTTATATATTAGATTATATATATCACTTTTTTTTACTGTCACATTTTTTATTAAATTTTAAGATATACCCCTCGCATCATTAATAATATGTGTGTTAATACACTTTATAAAGTTTGTGTCGTTTACTTATAGGTGTATCAACAGCTAGCTTCTGACAGATTTGTGGAATATTTTTGTTATATTCAACCTTCTTTTTTTTCCCCAAAATGTCTGGCATTTTCCGTAATGTAGAAACGAATTTACTGTTATCCTACTTAATTACAATTTTTGTAATACTTTGCTATCGAAAATGTAATTTAAGTTTTTAGTAAAATACATCCGATCTCTACCGCGTAAAACTTTTTGAAGGGTTTTAATTATAGATTGCAAATTTACTCTGATTTCATTTTACATACAAATTATTTAGTAAAATTTTCAAATTAAACCAAATTTCTCAAGAATACTGGTTAATTAAAGGAATTTTTCAAACAGTAAATGTAAAACAAAAATTCATAATTCCTAGACATTTTATTTGAATCTTGTATACTATCACAAAAGTGCATGAAAATAAATTGTATAATCTGAACACAAATAATATAAATGAAATTCAGAATTTTTTTTATAAATTATAATCAATACTCATACATGAATAACTTTTCGCAATAAAAACAGCTATAAAATGAATATTATTAAATACATTTGGCAACATGTTTTAAAAACTTAAGCACGTAAGAAACGTAAGGGAATCGATACTTTGATCACATATGATCTAATCTTTGCATAAAATAATCTCGCCGCAGAAAAAAAAATATTTCAGATTCCTCACTCGTTGATATAATAATTATTAAAAAAATCGCGCATTTTACGTAAATTTATCCCTCCCCCCAATATTTTTGTGTTGAAAATACTCCAATTGTTTTCTAATGATTTTGATTAACATTTTTTCATGTGTGCCACATGCGGATTATTATATTGTTACGAATCCTTGATGACGCTACCCTGCAACGTTTCTCTTATGAGGGAAAACAGACATTTACATAGATTTCATCCGTCTACCTAGGAAGATTCAGTATCCCTTGAACTTGGGAAGAGTTTGGCAACTTGGTGAGAAACTTGGCAATTTTGGTGACGAAATGACATTTCTAGAAAATGCTGGAATCTTGTCGAAATCTCGACTGGGAGGAAAGTTACAGACTTTTCCTGAATTTTCCATGTGATATTACACCTAGACGGAGAAGTTATAAATACGAAGAGATCTGAAACCGGAAGCAATCCATCGGGGAATTATCTGAGGGAATCTGCCTAGGAATCTGTCGGTTGTCTGGCTGAGTGAATCTGATGAGGTACGTTGGTATCTGACTTAGAAATGCCGATTATTACTGCGAAGATTTGTTCGTATCGCCAACTAGTTTGCAAGTGAGATGAACGTCATTAAAAGCGCTGTGTTGGACTGTTATTATAAGTGTGTCATTGTTCCTGTTGTGCCGCTAATCTGCACGAGTGCTGTAATTCCTGTTTGTACAGTTAATCCGTTCAAACTTTGCTACCTGTGTTCGTTTTGTCCTGAATATTTGTGAATAAAACTTTATTTGAGTGGTGTGGAAATTGGGGAAGGAGGGTGCCAGCTCAAATGCCGTCCTCGTTACTTGACCAAGGTTCAAAATTACGAGGTCCATTGCCAATTGCATTCGAGATGCATCTCAGTGTGACGTCAATAAACAATCACAGCACATCACATTAATTCCAAAAAATAATTCTTACTGAGCAATTTTTTTCTCGAATATCAGGAACAATGGGAAAAGTATTGAGAAAAGTATGAAAAGCGTTTTTAATAACCAGTATGACGTGCACAAAGAAGTTGATATTCTACATTAAAATTAAGACTGTATCCATATACTATTAGAAGATACATTAGATATATCCTCTTCTTTTAAAGTAAAGTAACCTCTCTTTATACCGATATTCGATGGTTTGATATTGATAATTGGATCTATAATCCGGCACTGGTTCGTTTTCGGATCATTTTGCATGGATTCCGGCGTTTGTTGACTTTAACCGCCTGGTCGTGACTCAGCACTGCTCGCATTCTTACCCAGCATTTATGGTCGCTGTCAGTTTTAATTTCAGTATAATGTTTCTTGTCTTCTAGCTGGTTACATATCACATTTGCACAATATTGCAACTTTGCACTTGTGACGTTGAACTCTTCATTATTTTCCCTTTACAATGTTCGGAAACTTTTTGGTAATTTGAATTGTACGCAATTACAACGCTTTTCCAACCAAATGAAACATGATAAAGTGAATTAGATGAACTTAAGAAGTATAGTAAATGGAATTAGAGATAGTGATATAAGTGAAATAGGACTGTAAGAGAAGGGATATATACGAGAACAAGCGGATTGATATAGATCGGCATAATTAATCGTTTATATTGAAAGTAGTTGGAAGTGACGCCTGATCAGAGTAATAGGAGTCGAATATGCTATAATCGAGAAGTGCTTGAATCATCATGAGTGATTTGGTAAGCTAAGACTTTATTATTTGAATATAAACTAGGATTAACTGAGTTAAGAGAGACTCGAGAGAACCTATCTATAGTCTTGCCTATTTTTTGTTTAGTAATAAAGTGTGTTGCCTTTTTCTGACGTCTCTTCTATTGGATTTTGTTAACTTTTTGACTACTTAATTAGACTTTAGGATAGCTATGGAGTTATATATAAATAATGAAGTCCTGCCATCATATATACTGCACGGTAAAATATTCTTCCTCATCTGTATCTTAATCTTAAGTAAAATCTTAAAATGTAAATGTACAGAGTAAAATATCCTGCAGGTGTTCTGAATGTGGAAATAAAACAAATAAGCATATATGACTAGAGTAGCTAGTCACAACTTGTTTTAACCATTATTGTACTGCGTTAATTTTCTTTTTTGCCATATTTAATTTTAATGTAAGAATATTCGATTTAATCAATGTTCAATATTTGGCTTTTGTTTTGTAGTAGTCAGAATGAGGCGAAATATTTTGTCGGATATTCATATCTTCTGTACAGTCTCAGAATGTGATTAAAAATATTAAATACATGTTTGAATACGATTGAAAACATGAAATTGTTGCATACGTTTAAATTTTTATCTACAGTGATTTATCTTTGATATTTCCATTTAAACTATTGTACATTGACGTTCGCTAATCCGGTTCTGCTTAGCTCCCAGATTAATTGTGGTTACTATAGTCATTCTGAACCAAAAAAGATAAAAGATTAGCATTTAATCTCTTTATGGACGATTTCTTTTATAAAACGAAAAAAAGGACAATGATTTGTTTTATTACGATTTATTCCTCTTAAACTGATACAAATTCAAAAGAAAACGGCAAGGAACAATCAAAATGAACAAAAAACCATAACCTTCACACCTGTGGCCTCTGAACGTTAATAGTAATTGATAAGTGCAATGATTTCATATTACGGGCATACTGATTCTCCGGATTTCTCTCAAATGCAACAAGTTCGTCTTGCCTAATTTTTGTAGAGATATCTTGGAGGATTTTTCATTTCCTTTTTTTTTGTGGCCGCAGTACCTAGTAGTCATGGTCGCGGACTCGCGGCCGGCGGTTCTCATCGAGGGGTTCGATCCTTGATCCCCCTAAAGACCCGCCGTGTAGCCGGCACTGATCCACGTTACATCTGTCGAACCTCAAAGTTCTCCCATTGGCGTGGTGTGGAAGTTAGGAGAGGAGATGTCAGATTAGGTTTCGTCCTCATCGCTCGACCGAAGTTCAAAAGTACGAGGACCGTCGCCAATAACTCTCGTGTTGCTTCTAGTGCGACGTGAATAAAACCAAACCAATTCCTTTTTTTTCTCTTTCGGATAAAGACCTGTTCCGTCCATTCTGGCCCTATTTTCATATTCCTAACTGTACACTGTAAATACCGTCGTCTGTGCAGCCAAACCTAAGATATGTATTTATCTTGTTGAAAGATTCCGTAGAAAATAATTTATGATCAAATTCTTTTTATCCTTTCATTAATGATAGCGATTATAATTATAAAAAAATAATTGCCCACATATGTGGCCTAAGACGACAAAAGTTGTAAGATACCATAATGTTTAAGTTAGCTTAAAAAACAATGAACATGAAGAAAAAATAACGCTTCGCAAGTTTGCCAAGCGAAGAAAACAAGAAAGTAACAGGGAATCTAACTCTTCAGCAAAAGGGACATAATTATCTTATCTATGTGTCAAATGTATGAAAAGATCAAGGTCATTGAATAAAGTAAGAATCAAAAAAATACGACCTTGAAAGCTTATTATGCCGACTTTCGATTTTAATTTTGTTGCAATACTTTAAAAGCTATTTTAATTAGGATATTGAGGAAGACATAAAACCAAGTGCTTTTTAACGTGAATAAGAGAATTGCACAACTATATAATGGTCATGAGGAAATTAAGATTTGTACAGTAAGTCCTCTTTAATCCGCATGTTAAGGAACCCAGACCATGCCATGTTACAGAGCGTTGATATAGTTTTTAGCAGTGATACCAAAGATAAACCATTCTGGATCAAAACTTAAGCGATTTAAATATGTATTTAATGCGTTTGCGCACTTTCTCTGAGCCTGTTTAGATGATATAAACATCGACAAAGTATTTCGCCTGATTCTAACAAATTTAGAATTAAATTCAAACATTGAACATAAATTTAATTGAATATTTCTTGCAATGAAAAAAGCACAACACTAAAGAAAAATTAATACAGTACAATAATAGTTAAAACAAGTTGTGACAAGAGCTACTCTAGTTACCTGTTTACATTCATTAGTTATATTAACACATGCAGAACACCTCCTGAGTTTCGAGAACATTTTGTGATCATGATAGTCTAGTAGTCATGGTGATGGACTCGAGGCTGGTGTTGAGCGGGCTGATGCAAATTAGTCTGATCGAGGTCCCAAATCCCTCCGTTGGCCTGATGAGGAAGTTTGGAGATAAAGAAGCCTGCTCAGATGTCGTTCTCGTCACTTAGCCGAGGCTCAAAATTACGAAGTCTGTCACCAATAACCCTCGTGTTCCTTCTGTGTACAACATTAATAAAAATCACAAAGAGAACATTTTACTGTACCGAGATGAAATATTGTGAAAATGTTTTTGTAAGTCACTAGAAAACAAGAAATACTGTACTGAAATGAAAACTGACAGTAACTGTAAATCCTGGGTGGAAATGTGAGCAGCGCTGTGACGGTCAAGTTCATTAAACTCTCAAACCCACATGAAGAAAAATCTGATAGCCAACTTTTCGATTGGTGTAGAAGCTTAAAAATGCCGAAATAAAGAGAGGTTACTGTGTGTGTCAAGTATTAAAGAAGAGTACTTGTAAAAATATGTCTTTCTAATTCATATTTCGTTCTCGAATTTTAGCCCATTTCCTATCATCCAATCGAAATTTCTCATACGCGTATAGCTCCAGTGGTAGTACAATACTATGGTATGCTCAATCAGTGACAGACTTAAGGGCGGAGAGGACCTGGTCTTGAACTTAGCAACGTCCAATTGAGTTGAAATTTTGCATTTTATAAATTAATTTCCTTGAAGAATACTCCTCTGGTCACAACTTAATTTTATAAGAATTCACCTTTAACATCACTAAGAAATTAACAAAAGAGTAGAACATACTAATTAGCCAAATTTCCAATATAGAATTAATAAAAATATTAATATTAAAAATTTTATACAAATTAATATTAAAAATGAACTCGAAACGAAGATCAGAGAGCTCTCAGAAGCCCACATCTCTGTCCATGAATCAGCCTCTATCCTAGTTAAAAATGATAATGTCAAAGTCACATCCCCATGCTAAAGAAAGTTATTAAAATTAAAAGTAGACTTAGATACAATTTCAAAGATACAAATATTAGATACAACTATTAAAACAGAATATAAAAAGCCCTAGAAAAATTCAAAAGTGGAATTAAAAAATTTACCCAAGATAGCTGGAATCGCAAACTTTAAGCCTTAAGCATTCGAGATATCTTTCTTTCGCAAAGAACTAAATTTCTCAAAAAGAGAGAGAAAGAATGTATATATAGTACACTCCCTCTAACTTTCTTTGCGGGCGGAGCTATTATAGACACTTTTTTGATGATTTTTAAATGTTTATTAACGTCGACCTTAGAACAACACGAGGGCAATTGCCTAAGAACCTCGCAATTATCAGCCTCGGTCGAGTGAGGACGATACTTGAGCTGGTAACTTTCTCCAAACTTCCACACCATACCATTAGGGGAATTTGGGATCTCGATAGATTTAATGTGCGTCCTCCCCGTTATATGCGGGTCTTTAGTAGCATCCAGACTCGAATATGGCCACGAGTTCACGACTGTAACCAACATATAATCGCGGCCACACTTTTACAGACACAATATTTCCAAAACTATTGACAAATACAAGTGCGCTAAATTTAAAAAAAAAACGGACGGCCAACTAGTTCTAAAAATTATAACGAGGATTTTATTAGAGAAACACCTATTAATTTCTTCATTAATATTCAGAACACCTTTCCTATTGAACCAGGGGAAAAAACTTATCACTAAAAATAAAAAGTTAGCTGACAGCTATAGACTTATATCTTTACTTTCTTCTCAAATAAACTTGAAGAATACTTGACATTCTTAATGGACTAAAAATTCATATGAAATGAAAATAGCTTTATCTCTCCCAATCAATGTGGGTTCTCTGAAAACTTTCTACGATTCACCCTCTCTTAAATCTTACTGAATTAATAATTGCCTCCTGTTTTCAAAAGTTTCTTTCTACAGGCACTCCCTTTTTAGACCTTCAAAAAGCTTTGATAGAGTCAGGACGGATGGCCTCACTTGCAAACTTATAATTCACTCCCTCCCCTCTCATTCACATCCTTTATTTCTATCTTACAGAGAGAGCATGTATTGTTAATACAAACAAAATACTAATTTTAGAAAAACAAAACAAGGCGCCCCCAGTGAAGTGTATTAGAACCTTATTTGTATTATAGTTTCATAAGTGACAAACCTCAATACAATTTAACCACTCTAAATGTGTACGCAGATAATGCAGCTCTAGGCTCCAAAATCTCAAAAATGTCAGTTTCGCTTTTAATACAGTTATGAAACTTATAGAAAATTATTTTGTCACATGGAGAAAAAAATTAATGTCGAAAAATTTGCAGCGTTTCTTTTCGCAAAAAACAAAGCTATCCACCCATCCGAATTATATTATCCCGTGGTCTAATTTCATTAAATATTTAGGCCTAATTCTTGACAATAAATTAACTTAAAAACCTCATCACTACTACTTGAGAGAAACGTGTGTATTCCAGAAGTTCACTACGTAAAGAATACTCTCTAATATGCCGTTACTCCCATATGAGACAAGGATACTTAGTGATTTTGTACATCTCCGTTATGCGACCAATTCCTACATATGGGTTTCCTGTGTGGGCTACTCGGATAAATCAAATGTTAATATTCAAAAGTTTCTCAAAACTCAATTCTTAGAATGATCTCAAAAGTTAAATGGTATTTCAGAGAAATTCTGAGATTATATAAGCTCTTAAATCTCCTGCTTTTCGTGAATACAACCAAACACCCTTCATTAAATTATTTGACTTTCTTCCAAAAATAAATAACATTGATAAATTTAATTTTAAGAAAACTTCCAAATTGGTTATAAAATTAAAAGGTCAAGACAAGTTCTCTGTTTTCCCAATGAACCCCATTAAATTCCAGAATATAATTATATATATAACAATTCAGATTAAGAAAGTATTGAGAAATAAAGATTTCTCTCTCCCTCAATACTTTCTTAATCTCAATTGTTATTCATTAGCCGATTAGCTCTGCACAGCAAAAAACTCCTCTCTTGTAACTTGTACGATTTTTGATCTTTAAGTTTCATCTCAACTTAACCTGAAGAAATGTTTCGAAGTCTCCCAAGAACATTTTCTCTCCTCCCCTTCAACCAATGGGAATGGAACCTCCCGCTTTATCCTTCCAACAAGAGCTTCTCTCAGAATGACTAAGTTCCAATTTTGGGGAAACACTCTTCGCAGTTCGTCATATCCGAGTGGCGTGGTGAAGAAATTAAGAAAAAGAGTTGCCAGTTCGTCGTCGTCACTCGACCGAGGCTCGAAATTACAAGGTCCATCGCAAATAGCTTTCGTGCTGCATCTAATGCAACGTTAATAAAACAGTTCACACAGCCCAGGCGTTCGTAGAAAAGCTGTTTGTCAAAACTCTTCCTTTCACAGCTGACATTTGTTGTGTGAGCTCCACGTCCTAGTTCGCTTTACTTCATCATTACCTGGACAATATAAATTCTTAATATGCTTCAAAATGATTGAATAAAATGAAATAATTGATTACTAATAACTGATTACTAATTCTGATGAATACCAACACCAATAACATCGCCAAGATATTAAGATATTACATACATTCGAATTGTCATTTCCATTTTTTATTTTTATTACTCTAACTCCACACTCCAAATTAATGCCGATCAACCTTCTCGCGTAGAAAATATTACCTTAATTCTTGAGTAGATAACTCTCGCACATTCTACCCATAAATTAAGTTTCTAACGGTGTAAGGCTTCGTATTTTGTTGGCCAATTTGCTTCTGCTGCTTTTACTAGCACGCGTACTTACAGTATACACCTTCCCTTTTCGACATTAAAAGTATAAAAAAGTAATACTGAATATTTATATAAAATTAATATATATCTAAGAGATAAAATACATTTTAAGAAATGTACTAGACGTGTAAATGAGTATGAAACCCATTTGATATATTAATTATACCCAACTCTTTTTAGAGTTACGTTCCTCAGAAAAGCGTGCAAAAAAAATTCGTGTAAAAATATATGCGGTAAATTTGATGTTATGTTTCTCAACTTTAAAAAATCGATAAGATGAAAAAATTCTAAATAATTCCCAAGAAATCGTGCAAAAAAAATAATAATGTAATCCATATTACATATTTATAAAACAAAAACAATTCATTTTTATTACAAAAATAATTCATTTTTATTACAAAAACAATTCATTTTTATTACAAAAAAAATTTAAGTTAGTGTACAGTGAAAACTCAATCTATAGGTACAAACAACATTTAAAAAACTAAATTGAAGTTAGGAATAAAAGTACTAACAACTATTCATCACTACTTGATAACAAGCGTGCATGTTTATTACGAACTGGATCAAAAATACTATCACCAGTAAAAGTGTCACATATGTCTAGCACAATTGTCGGCTCTGATTCAAATGAAGAATTTCATTCGTCATTAATGACCTCTGTTGATATTTTTTTCTTGTTGTTGTTACAAAGTTTGTTATTAGCGGCTGTTTCTTTTTCTTTTTTTTTTGGTTTCTCAAGTTGCTTATATAATTCTTGATATCCTGCTACACATAACTTAAGATTACGTTGAAATTTTAATAACTGCTCTATTCAGGATCATGAGTAAGAAAATGTTCCATACTTGTAACAAATGTCAAGCCCTCGCGAATTAAATGAGCTGTTATTAGCTAAACTTCATTTTCGCCTTCGACATTATCGACTTCTTTACTATCATAAACTGTCGTAAATTCGATCAAATTGTCCTCATCCAAAGGGATTTCTTGCATCAATTTTTCGATGTCCGCCATTAGCGCGTTTTGAAAACTTTGGCCACCAATTACAGTTGATAGAGTTATAATTTTAGAAAATACAGCTGATTTTTGTTCTACGAAACTTTCACTTTCAAAAAAAAAAAAAAAACAAATTTTTTTTTTTTAACCACTTATGGTCGATTGGTGTAACGTTTTTTTTTTAAAAAAAAAAAAAAAAAAAAAAAAAGCATGTGTGTTACAATCCATAATCTTAAACTTTCTCCATGATTCCACAACAGTGAAATTTCTCTCTTCCAATTAGTCTAAAATATATTAAAATGTTTGCTTTATGTAGTACATTTTAAATGCTTCTGTAATACCCTGATCGAGTGGCTCAATCAAACAGGTGGCATTAGGTGAAAAAAACAGCATTTTAATATTTGGAGGGAAAAAAATTGGGATTCGTGTTAGAATAAAAAATTCGCGTAAAAGGTTTATTGGTGAACAATGTTATTTTAAAATCGTGTAAAAAAAAAAAGAGTTGAGTGAATATAATTTTTAAACAGAAACTACAACATATTAAGTCACAAAATTGAGTATACACCTGGCATAACTTTCAAATGATAACATAAAAAAACCCACTATTTGGTTGTACTCCCTTTCGAATTAATGACTGCTTCCAGACGGCGTGGCATGGGTTTAACAAGATTTTGGGTTGTTTCACTTGTGATTTAAATTCTTCTCTTGATTGATTCTATTAAAACAGTTTTTAAATGGTCTTTACTCGTGATATGGTGCTTTTGGACAAATTGTTCCAACAATGACCATAAATTTTCAATAATGTTGAGATCAGGTGATTGTAGTGGAGTGTGCAACTGCTTTCTACAGTTGTAGAACAGTCACAATTGAACAATTTTACCTATGCACTTAGGATTATTATCGTGTTGAAAAATAAAACTCGATCCTAAACCCAAATTTTCAGCACTTTGCTTTAAATTATTTTTCAGAAAGTTTAAGTATTGAATTTTGTCTATGATCCCATTAATAAACATTAAACTTCCCACACCATTGGCTAATATACAGCCCCATACGAGTAAAGAGCACCCCCCCCCTCATACTTGATAGTAGAAAAGGTATTTTTAGGAAGCAGCTCACACTGTTTAGCTTCCGCCAAACATAGCATCACCTATCACTTCCAAAAACATTAAATTTACTCATCACTAAATATAACTTGATTCCAGAAGTCTGGAGACCTTGAAATATAATTTTTAGCAAATAAAAGCCTTTTCTCCTAGTTTCGTTTAGAAATGAAAGGTTTTATCCTGACCATACGGCCATTAAAGCCTTCTTTCCTGAGTAATCTTCTAATTTCTTCTGCAGAAACAGGTCTTTGTATCGTAGAAGTGGTTGCGGCAATTTTTGGAGCACTCACCTTTGGAGTTTCGGTCACTTTTCGTAGGACCCTCCTACTTGTTCTGTCATCTATGATCTTCTTTCGTCCTCTTCCGGGAATATTTTTAACGTGTTCAGACTCTTTTTACTTTTTGATGATTTTTGAAAACTTCCGTGACTTCGCTGAGCTACTTTTGCATTTTTTCGAAGAGATTTACTTTCTTCAGCCATTTTAACAACCAGTTCTCTAACTTCAGCTGCAGTTTCCATTTTAGGACATGGCCGCGGTAGCCTAGTGGTCATGGTTTCGGATTCGTGGCCGGTGGTTTTCGATCAGTCCCGGGTTCGATCCTTGGCCACTAAAGACCCGTCGTGTAGCCGAAGCTGATGCACGTTAAATCTTTCGGGGCCTAAAGTCCCCCTGTTGGCGTGGTGTGGAAGTTAGGAGAGGAGGTGTAAACTTAGGTGCCGTCCTCGTCACTTGACCGAGTTTCAGAATCACGAGGTTCGTCGCTAATAGCCCTCATGTTGCTTCTAGTGCGACGTTAATAAAAACTAAACAAAACAATACTCCGTTTTAGAACCCATTTTGAAGATTAAATGAGTGAATATAAAGGTTTTTGGCTCAAGAGCCAGATGTGGCTATACTCCACCGAACAGGATTTAACTGAGGTATAGACGTGAAAAAATTGTAGAAAAGACAAAAATTGGTTGACAAGAAGGAGCGTCGAAAATAGAGAATGATCACTAGGGTAACCCGGGGATGCGTCACCCGTGTTTACCATAGGCAGTAAACCCCATAGGAAAGAAAAAATGACTAGGGTGCCTCGAGGTCGTGATGTCCGTACTTACCTGAAGAAGGCAAGTCCCTGAGGTCTTCTGATAAACTCCCCAGGGGCAGGGTTCCCGGCTATACCCCCAGACGCTGGGTACCCATTTTAGTCGCCTCTTACGACATGCATGAGCTACAGTGGGACTATTCTGTCATTCCCGGTCACCGCACGGGTCATTTTGAAGATTAAAAAATTAATATTTCAACAAGAAACTTTTACATTAGGATCTAAATCCAATGTCAGTAACGAAGTTTAGTTTAGTTTTAGTTTTTATTAACGTCGCACTAGAAGCAACACGAGGGCTATTGGCGACGGACCTCGTAATTTTGAACCACGGTCAAGTGACGAGGACGACACCTGAGCTGGCACCTCCCTCTCCTAACATCCACACCACGCCAACGGGAGGACTTTGGGCCCCGACAGATTTAACGTGCATCAGCCCCGGCTACACGGCGGGTCTTTGGCGGCCAAGGATCGAACCCGCGACTGAACGAAAACCGCCGGTCGCCAGTCCACGACCTTGACCACTAGGCTACCGCGGCCCCAATGTCAGTAACGAACGCAAAAACTTTAGAAATATAGTGGTAGTTAATTTATCAGTTTATGGTCACTTTCAGCAAAGTGTATACTAAATTTTGTGACATCAATTCGTGTCCTTTAGTCAGAGATTGCAAATCATTTTATTATTATATTTCCTTCATGTTTATTTTTTGGATAAATATCTTATTTAAGAAGTTATTTATCATTCCCTATTAAAAAAAAGCTTCACATAAAACTTTTTACTTGGTGTTTGTATTTTCAAAGTAAAGAAAGAGAAGTGTATACTCAATTTTGGGAGCCACTGTAGCAACACTAGTTTTATCGGCAACGGAAGCCTTGATTTTAAACCACGGTGAGGATGGCACCTGACCAACGCACCACGCCAACGTGAGGATTTCGAGCCTATATATATTGAACGAACAACATCTCTGCAACATCGTCAATCGCAACCTCGGGAACATGGCCATAGGCTATTGAAGGTTCAAATCATGTTTTGTGACAAAGAGAAACAAAAAAAAATTCGACTTGAGTATTAATTAGATGTCATGGCAAACAAGATTAAGATAATCGAGAAACAGCTTCAAAGTATTATCCTTTTCACGAAAGTCACTATAATAAGTTCAAGAAAAAATACAATCAAAAAAAGCGTTTCGCATTTGCACAGACGGTAACCCGAAAAAGATATTTAAAAAAACCACAAACATACAAAAACAGATCAGATTGTGTGGAATATTTTTCACCTTCACAACAATAAAAAAAAATTATTTCCAAAAAGATACTCACGACGGTGTATCTTTTCGAACTGTCACATTTGATTAGTTACAAAATGTTCCATAAAAAGTAAAGTTAACCGCGTAAGTATATATCTCTCTCACCGTCGCCCAAACCTTTTCGTGACCCATATAATTAGGTCTCACTATTAAAATAAAAAAATACTTTACACAAATGTCGCCAAGTCAGTGAATCCAAGCCAAATACTGGAAACCCTGAATACAAACTTGGACTCGTGATCGTCTGAGAAATATGGTGGGTTAGAAATTACGATTGCATTTTTTTTGCCTTTTACGCTAAGGCTAGACGGACTGCACCTTGGATCTGGTACATGCGCGCTACTCAAGGTCACTGGACTTAGTGGTGTGGAAGTTTAAAAAGAAAATTCACAGCGCTGGAGGCGAGTTTTTAATATTATTTTTTATCAAAAAAAATCTTGTTTTGGGAAGTGAATATTTTTCTTCCGGTGAAGGGACTCGCTTAGAAGAGAGAAAGGTTGAAGGACAGGTGGTGTAAACACCTGCTTCATTACTATGCATGACTTTCTGGGTTTTGACTCGACGCTTAATAAAGTGCGACACACCCGTGAGTAATTTAAATGAATTCTATTGGTCATCACCATGCAGCACATTATCCAATTTTTTTTTTTCTGTCTAATTTCGCATTTTATTTGTAATTCATCAGTGCGCTCAGTTAAACAACATATTTGGGAGTCATAAGTTGATTCAGTAATTGGGGAAGGAGGAGTGTCTGTATTCTTTTAAGTTAAACATAAATCAACATTTTAGGAGCTGGTAAAGGAAAAAGTGTTGCAAGCCCCTTTTTTTTATATCCATTGTGAAGACTCGCGGTTGCCGTCGAGTCATGGGATCGACTAAAGAATTCATGTGCAGCGGTGTGAGTCGCGTTAAATCTGTCGCAATTCAAAAGGTCAACGACAATGTGGAAAGGTGGAGTGACAACTCAAGTATCGACCTCACCACTGTGGCCGTGATAGCCTAATGGCCATGGCCGCGGATCAGCAGCCAGCATTGTTTTCGTTGAGCTCGGATGCCCCTCAAGACCCAACATGAAACTGGACCAGGCATGTAAAATCTGTCAAAATCCCAAGTCCTCTCAGCGACGAGGTATAGAAGTTTGGAGAGGGAGGGGCTAGCTCAGGTGTCGTCCTCTGATCACGTTCAATCTGTCGGGAGCCTAAGTCCTCCCGTTGGCGTGGTGTGTAAGTTAGGAAAAGGTTTGCCGGCTCAGGTGTCGTCCTCGTCACTTAACCCTGGTTCGAAAACAAGAGGTCCGTCGCCAACAGTTTTTGTGTTGTTTCTAGTGCGACTTTAATAAAACCAACCAACCTACTAGGTGTCGTCCTCGTCACTTGACCAAGGTTTCTCGTATCCAAAAATACTAGTGTTGCTTCTCAGAGTGATGTTAATAAACAATCACACACCGACCTTCGCACCTGGCCATGGCTCAAAATTACGTTGTCCATCGCCAATAGCTCTCGTGTTGTGTCTGAAACGTTAATAAACTATCAGCCCACGTTAAGATGGTCGCGATAGCCGAGTGATCATGACTTCGAGCTCGTGGGCGACAATGTTTCACTCGCGTCTTGTGTTCGAGACTTGTTTCGGCCACTGTCGCATTGTAGTCATGGTCACGAACACACGGCCGACATTGTTTATCTTCGTTTTGTCGAGGGTTCGAGAAAGATCCGAAGCGTAGCGGAGCTGATGCACGTTTAATCTGTCGAGAGACTTCAAGTCCTTTCGTATGCATGGTGGAGAAGTTTGGAGAAGAAGGTGCCAGCTCAGATGTCGCCCTCGTCACTTGACCGATGTTAAGATTACGATATCCGTTGTAACGTCTGTGGCATATCCACTTTCCTCGGCCTTCTTCAATGTTTGTTGGTCGAGCTACCAACTTTGACACTCATGCATCTGGACTGCCCGAGCGACACCTGATCCCCGAGATGTCAGCAGAAGGGTGATCGTGGCTATTTCGGCAGCTTGTGAAGATTGGGGGAATTCGCCGACGAAAAACCGTTGGAGGTCGATGGCCCTAAAAGAGCGTCAGTCCCTGCTTGGTTCCCGGTCCAGACGGACGTCTTGGTATCTCCTGTCACATATTTTTGTATAATCGCTGTACATAGTCACATTAAATATTTTAAACTTAAAATTCAGAATTTACCTATTTGTCTGATTAACAATAAATTATCTTCAAACGGTACACCGTCACTAATACCCCACGTGTTGCTTCTTAGTGCGACATTAATGAACAATAAATTAATCAAATCGAGTCCTTGCTCCATTAAATATTCATCGTGTAGAAGTGATGTTGTATATTTCAATGTTAGGAAAGCGAAGCACCGGCTAAGATATCGTCCTCGTCATTCGACTGTAATCTTAAATTACGTCCGAACAATTGTAACTTTAGAAGTCCGTCGACAATAGCCCAAACAGACAATGTTTCAGTTAAACAGTCCCCAATTTTTTCCTGGCCGGGTAACCCCGACACGAAATCCTCCAGGAATTCGTCCGATTTATTTTACAAGTTACAAATTCCGAAAATTTCTCCAAAATAGGCAGATATTGAATTAAAGTAAACATTTTATTTTACTTGAATTTTTTTATAGTTATTTTTAAAGTAGGCGAACGAATTAACTCAAAGTTAGGAGGGGGGAAGAAAATTGATGGGATATTTGTGGTTGTATTGAATTACAAAGTTTTGAAAAATTAAGCTCAAAAGAGAATGAAAACAATCTTAAATTCGGAGCACGTGAAATGGTTTCT
Source organism: Nephila pilipes (assembly GCA_019974015.1). Lineage (NCBI taxonomy): Eukaryota > Metazoa > Arthropoda > Arachnida > Araneae > Nephilidae > Nephila > Nephila pilipes. The sequence goes on along the minus strand of BMAW01128110.1, from coordinate 675,395 downwards.
ACAAGTATTTAGTTTTTATGTAAGTGTATTGGAGAGACAGAGGAGAGGAAGTGGGATTCGAGAAAGAGCGACCTTATCTATATTGTTCAGTGATAAATAAAATGTTTTATCTTACTCTTTAAGTCGAGTACTTATTAACTATTTAATTAGATGGAAAGAGGGCATTAGAATTAAATAATAAGGGACGGTCGTATAGACTGTAAGTGTTAAATATTAGGAAAATAATTTTTTTCAATGGATGTATCCATCTCTTGTCGTGCTAAAGCCTCACTTTAATGATTCTTTAACAGCATTAATGCATGCCTCCGCAAAGGAACTTTTTGACCTCTAAAAGAATTTTTTTTATTAGATTTATCCATCTACTGTCACTCTAAAGCCTCATAAGTTAATGATTCATAAAAAAAAAATTAAAAAAAAAAGAAGAAAAAAAAAAAGGAAATATTATCTTGCCAATGAGGAAATCGAAACCACTTCTAACAGTGACGATACTACTGTATGATATTCAAATTGAATCTGATTCATAGAATAAATACACGTTCTGTATGCCGTAATGAATGAGGTCGTGCTCGTGGGTGCACGCGATAGTGTCATTAGGGAGGGGGGAAGCACCGAGTGACATCATTCGAGTGGGAGTGACACCCAAATGACTGTGTTTTGCATTTTCGCTCCCCATTATTGAATTTTCTATTTAAAACTATCAAATATGCATAAACATAAATGTTTGCAGACTCTCTAACTATGGGAGTTAAAACGTAATGAGGTTTTGTATACTCTGTAGAAGATTGAGTTCTGCTCCATTTTATTTTATTTTATTTTCGCTCTGTGTTAAGAAACAAAGGACTCAAATGGAACTTCATTTCACTTCGAAAAATTCAATATTCTTTTATAAATATCTGTGGCATAATAGCCTAGTTGTTATAGTAGTCAACTCATGGTCGGAGTTGTACCCGTAGAGGCGCGAGTTCGAGCCCATGCGTCACTGAAGATCCGACTTATAGTGGGGCCGATGTGCGTTGAACCTGTCGAGCTCCCAAGTCCACCCATTGCTGTGGTGTGGAAGTTTGGAGAGGGATGTGTCAGCTTGGGCCCACTATTCTTCACCGAGGTTCAAAATTACGAGGTCCATCGCCAATAGCCCTCATGTTGCTTCTATGTGCTATGTTAATAAACAATCAATCAATTATATACAACTAAAATGACTCTATTCATTTTTCCAACAAACCTAGACATCTGCCAATTTTTTCGATAATAGTATGTGCATTCAAAAAAAAATTTATTTATTTAAAATTTTTTTTTTTTTTTTTTTAAAAAAAAAAAAAAAAAAAGATTAAGCACATGTGAGAAAATAAATAATTTATTTGTTCTGGTTTTTTTTTTTAAGAACAAATTTGCGGAAGTGTATTGGCATCGATTTCAAACAAGGAGGAAATTCCGGGAGGGTCTTTCTGAAAATTTACAATGGTAATTAACGTATTTTTAAGAATTATAACTTTTTTTTTTGCAATTTCATTTTTTTCACTCGTCCACAACTTATTTATAAGAGAAAATATTCCATCTACTGATACATTAGTGTTGAGTAAACATGAAATATAATCAGTTATACGAAAATTCATACGATTCAACTTTTTTGGTGAGAAACGAACGATACCACCGAACGATTTTCAGTTGAGATATTCTCAGTGTTCCTTTCTACCATTTCTTGCCGCTGTAATATATAGTAACCTCTCTTTAATTCAGAATGTTCCGGACCACAGCCTTTGGCCGACGTAACCTGGTCGTCATAAGTCACGAGCTCGAAACCGGCATAGTTTCCATCCAGCTGTGGGTTCGATCGCTCCATCGTGTAGTGGGGATGATGCTCGTTAAATCTGTCGTGATTCCGAGTCCTCTCGATAGTGTGGTGTGGAAGTTTGTGGCGGGAGGGGTCAGCTCAAGTGTAGTCCTCGTCCCTTGACCGAGGATCAAAATTACGAGGACTCTTGCCAATGCCCTCGTGTTGCTTCTGAGTGTGACGTCAGTGCATACTCACTCATTCACTGACCACGCTGTGGCGGATTAGCGATTTTACCGGATAATCGAGCGTTAAAATAGTTTTGATAGAGATATTTAAATTATTCTAGAAAAAAAATATATGTCATAAATATACATACGAGGTGTGGTTGTTAAATAATGAGACTGACGCTGTTGAAGAAGAAACACGCGCGTGCGCGCGAATGCGCCAAACGTCAGTGACCGACAGCTGTTTAGCTTTATGCCTGTTCTTTCGAATGCAGTGCCTCTTGCTTCTGTGAACGAATCTGTATACCCTTAGCCTTCGTTTGCATTAGTTTTTTGTTTGTTTGTTTGTTTCACCAGACAAATGGAAAGTGAGCAACGAATTAACGAATTGTTATGAAATTTCGCATGACATTTGGAAAAACCATTACCGATAATTTATTGAAAGGAGTACATGGCAATGAATGTTTACCGATCGCGTGCACGTGTTTTTGAGTGGTTTAATCATTTTCAAGATGGCCGAGAAGACTTTGAAGACGATTCACGCTTAGGTTACTCTTCCACATCAAAAACAGATGACAATATTGAAAAAATCGGTAATCTGGTTCGATCTGACCGTCGGTTAAGTATTCGTGCAATTGCTGAGACTGTAAGAATTGACAAAGAATCCGTACGGCAAATTTTTCCACCAAGACAATGCGCAGGTTCATTCCACGTTGTCAGTAAAGAGGTTTATAGCCAAGTACAGCATCCCAGTGTTAGACCATCCACTTTATTCGCCGGATCTTGCGCCATGCGACTTTTTCTTCATAAGGTAAAATCTGTATTAAGAGTAAAAAGATTCGAGACGTTGAAATTGTGAAAGACTAATCGGCGCGCGTTCTGAACGAGCTGACAGAAGACTTCCAGCACTATTTCGAACGATAGAAGATTCGCATGGAGCGTTGTAGGGATGAGAAGGGGTGTATATCGATGGCGTTATAAGTAAATATGTATATGACATCAAATTAAAATGTTTTACAGCTTCGGTCTTGTTTTTTAATAGCCTCATCTCGTATTTTATGTGTTTACGCACATTCTAAACTTGTTCTGCTGATATAAAAATCCTACAAAGTATTTCGTTTCATTTTTACAATTTCAAAATTACTCGTAAATTAAAATTTTGAATATTCATTTAATTGTACAGTTCTCGTAAAGATTAAAAACACACACAAAAGAAAAATTAATACAGTTCAATGATAGTTGTTGACTCCGGTTCCTTTAAATAGTATATGTATTTATTTCTTGTTGTAAAGGGCATCTTTATTTAAGGGACAAAATGTCTGGTCCGATAGTGTCCCTTGTTTGGAGGCTGTACTGTATACATACACACACAGACACACATATATATACATATACACATACATACGTACATACACAGACACACACACACATGTATATTTATATATAGGGAGAGAGAGAGGATAGTGAAGACAAATTTAACAATGTTTATGTTTCAAAAGATAATGTTTCACCGAATACCAAACGTTTCTAATGAGCTACACAGGTGAAACATATTTTTTTTATTCCATTTCCTTGGAAGATCACTCAAACTTACCCTTTTTTAAATGCAAATCCTCGAGATTAAGCTATGAAACAACTCGCGATTCCTTTCTCACTTCAGAGACTCGATGAATTGCGCCAACGCCTGGAACAAAGCTTAAACTGAAAGTATTTGGGTTTATGATAAATGAGAGACTTCCTCTTTTTTTTCGCCGTAGTCATAGTGATTCATTGCAGTTTTCGAGAATCTGAAGAACGTTTTCGACTCGTATCAGTCAAATGGATTGAGCAACCGAACGGAAATATTTCAAAAGAGCCAATTACCATTTTAACTTCCCTATTATCGATACGTCGGATATGAGTAGGTTAAAGGACATAAATAAGCTGAATTATTAAATAATTATTTATGAACGCAATACCGTTTTTAACACTTCTTTTTAACCATTGTTAAAAGGGGAAATTGGGAACTAACCATACGGTTTGAATCGTTTGTTCGTTTTCATTAAGGGAACTCTTTGGTTTGGGCTTGAGGGTCTTGCAGCAAAGTGAAGGGTGGGGTTCTTGTTGATGAAAAGTTGGAGGTTTGCTGGTTTCATCTTCTAATTTATATATATATATATATATATATATATATATAAATCTTCCGATTAACAGAAGTTTATGAACGTTAAAAGTTTTTTCATGCTTCGGTTCTGTGGTACAAGTGGTGATAGTCTTAAGCTCATGGTTTTAGTCGAGTCACCAGTTCCGAGTCTTGATTCAACTAAAACCCGTTAATTAAGAGGATTGATGCACGTTGAATATGACATGAACTAGTCCTCCCTTTGACTAGAATATGGAGAGATTAGAAATATATGGCGCCAGATCAGGTCTCGCCTTCTTTTTACGGATTCAGACTTGTTCAACTGTCTCTTAAGTAGCACACAACCGTTGGGAGTTACATTAAAGTGTTTAGCACTCAGTATTTGAGGTTGCCTTACCTGAAGTCTCCCGACGATTCGTCACCTCATATCATTATCCAAACATAGGCGGTTACTCTTCTTTGTTGTTTTTGTTTGAATTTCTTCGAGTCATGCAAAAAAAAAAAAAAAAAAACCCACGTAATCGACACAAGCAGTTTATATCTTTGTTTGGCATAAATTTTACCTTTCCTTTGAGTATTTTTTGAAAAATTCTATTACATATATTTTTATTTATCTTATCCTTCCCCCTAGAATAATACAGTCAGACTCCTTTAGCAAGCGAAAATCGGTGTCGGTTATTAAAGCGCGAATTAAGTGAGTTGTGAGATACGGTATTAATATAAATTGTTTAGTTTAATTTTTTTTAGTTTAGTTTTTATTAACGTCGCACTAGAAGCAACACGAGGGCTATTGGCGACGGACCTCGTAATTTTGAACCATGGTCAAGTGACGAGGACGACACCTGAGCTGGCACCCTCCTCTCCTAACATCCACACCACGCCAACGGGAAGACTTTGGACCCCGAACAGATTTAACGTGCATCAGCCCCGGCTACACGGCGGATCTTTGGCGGCCAAGGATCGAACCCGCGACTGAGCGAAAACCGCCGGCCGCTAGCCCACGACCTTGACCACTAGGCTACCACGGCCCATTAATATAAATTGAGTGTTAATATAAATTCTATCACCGGTATGAAAATTTTCTGCTTTACCTTTACAACCTTTCAACAATATTTCTAATTATTACGAAAGTCCCTCTTATACAAAAATAAAAAAAAAAGTCAATATAATTCTTAAGATTTGATCAATAAAAAATGGACGAATTTCATTGACCAGGAGATCTTGAAATATTTTGTTCCCAAAAAATTGAAATTGGAATATTTCATTTCCCAGAAATGATTATTCGTATCTAATCCAAACATTCAAATCCAAAAAAAAAGAAAGAAAAATAAAAATGAATTAAAATGTCGACCCTCTCTTAACCCCAAATTTTCAAAGGATGCATCGCAAATACAACCTTGTGCTCCTCTCCTCCTGGTTGGATTTTTATCTTCATATTGAGACGAAAGTCCGACTGCACTTCGCGATCACAAAACTTGCGATCTGTAACACCTGTGGTATATCCACATTCCTGGTTTCTATTACTGGCTTCGGCCTTCTTTAATGTTTGTTGGCCGGTCTGCCAACGTTGACACTCATGTATCTGGACTGCCCGAGCGACATGTGATCTCTAAGAGGTCATCAGTTTGAGATCGTAAATATTTCAGCAGGTTGTGAAGGGATTAAGAAGATTCGCCGACGAGAAGCCGATGAAAGCCAATGGACCTCAAAGAGCGTCGGTCCCTGTGAGGTTCCCACTCGAGAAGGGACTCTTTTCTTAATAACATTTTAGATTATCTTCAAACGGTACAGCTCTTCCTCTCCTCCCCCTGTTGCCTCAGGCATAGAATTCCCCCCCGGGTGCTCTTTTTGTTTTCTTTGTATTTTATTCTCGATATTTATACTTTGTTATCGCCAGCTCTTTATTTGGACTTGGATAGCGATTTAGTTTTAAAACTATCGTCTCATTTTAAAACACTTTGTCTTAAACATTTTGGATTATCTTTAAGGTTCACCCTGCTCCCTCGGATTTTTGTATTTGCTTCGTTTTTTCCGGGGTTATCAACTGGTTCATTCCGTCGTCTCCCTCTTTTTGACTCTGGTCTCTGCTCGTCTGTTTATGAATGCTGCTTAAGATTTCTCTTCCTGTATCTATTTTGTTGCCTTATTTCTTTCAGTTCTGGTTTCGTAAAAGATTCTTACTCTACCATTGTGCTTCCTTTTTGCTTTTTTTTTTTGGTGAGCAAACCCCATTTGACTTATTTACTTCTCATGTTTCTGATTTTTCTTATTCGGAGTATAAGTTTGCTATTGCAAATTGGAATTCCATGGCATGTTTATCCCACTATAAAAAACAAAAAGAAAAGAAATTTTTTGAGTCTTCTCTTAACAGGAAGTCTTGATGTGCTCTGAAAAAAAGATTAATCTGAATCTCTTAAAAAAGAGCCTTAGTAAAACCGTGAGTTAAGTGGAATCGCGAGATAACGGGGTTCGCGCGACTGTATATTATGCTCTTGATACACAGGGAGGGACATATGTTGTTCAGTATTGGTGGAGGTGGTAGGCAGTAATCACCCTTTCTGTTTTATGGAGGAAGACAGATTTTTTTCTTAATAGATTCCAGATTTGGGAATAATAATAAGCTCCAGAGAGTGATATCAATTGAAACTACTCGTGCACCAAAGAAAATATTTCGCGCTGTGAAGTCTTCCAGTCGGAATTGTTGGGGGTTTGCATTTGCCCACCACAACTTGTTTGCATTTTTATACAAAATTGGTTTTTAATATCATATTTAATATTTAATTTCCATTTTATAATGAATTTTATGAACAATTATATTTTATCATTCATTTTAACTAATGTTGTTTCTTAAAAAATATTTTGTCAAGTCTTAAACAAATGCTTGGAGCAACAGCAGACTTGACTCTTGTGCCATAAACCTTAACTTTCACTCATTCATTCAATCGGAATCGATCCTAGACATTTGTAAATGGACCAAAATAATAACTAAAATACCACATTTACTTGAACAATATAAAAATAAAATCACTACCTCAATTGTTTAGACAGCAAATGTCAGTCTTTCACTGGACATGTCAGAGTTTTTAATTGCTCGAAAATCCGACCATTTTATTTTTATAAAATGTCTGGCATTTTCTAGAATGTAATTAATGATTGTTGAGAAGCATTTAGTCTACGTGTCACGGATCGAAATTTCGCAACTGTGAATACAAGAAATGGTGTTCAAGTGTTGTAGAACTAATTAGCTCTTCATAGTGTCATAAATTTTCGCATCTTTTATAAGGAACATTGTTAAATCCTGTCTTTTGTTTTATTCAACGATTTCTTCAACACGTTGAAAACAAGTGACTTGTTTATTATATTTATGCAATGGCGTTTGTTTCTCAAGTCTTTTTTTTTATTTTTTGGTAAATATTTTTATATATTTTCCTTTAAAAATAAAAGCAAGGTTTAGACAGAATTCAAATTTATGTGCTAATAGTAAAATTCATAACAATCTGAATATAGGATTGGATCCGATTTCAGCCCCTCCCACCCTTGGTGGTGAAAAGGAAATGGCTTGATTTAATGGCAAATTCTTGTACTCCTTCTCTACGAGAGGTAATAATGACAATATTTTCTGATGCAAATGAATATTTTAACACATTTGCGACGGCAGAATTTAGAATGCCTTAATAACTAGTCCGAGTGGGAGCCCCTTTTGACCTTGTTATTAAGAGCTCTGAAGAAGAAGATCGAATCAATTTTCTCCGTACCGATCGATCGAGGATTCGAATCGACCTTGCCACACAAGGTCAGCTGACTTCTTCCTCCGCTTCGGATTATAAGCTATCTCCCCTAATGTGGCGAGAAAAGCACCAGCCGCCAACGTGTTACCCAGGGCTTGAACGCTAGATGACAGCACAGTCTAGAACTACTGGCTGTGATTACCCCTGTGTGCAAAAATTTACCTCTGTGTGTCTAACTAAAACACCTTCATTAATTACGACTAGTGATATATCACCTACGGCTCTCTCGACAAACATACCCGCCATCTAAATTAGAGACAGCCATTCACATCAAATAGAAACTGTTTATAGCCAAATTTGGTAAAACAAGGAGGGGATGAAAATAAATTGCAGTATTGGCTAGGAAAAAAAATAGTCTTCTCAAAATATCTTTCAGAAAGTCTCCTGATTATTCCATATCATCTTGATTATACTGAAAGAGAGTAAGCGGCGGCTTTCTTCAATAGCGATGATAGATGTTAGAATTCCCTGATGACTAACCAGAAGGGGAATTCATTTTGGTCTGGTTGATAAGAGCTCTACAAAAGTAGACAGGACGAGTTTTCTCCGGATCGACAGAGTTCGAATCGCCCGTCACTCAAAATCAACCGACCCTCATCCTTCGCCACGAGGTAGAAAATCATGTCAAAATGTGGCAGGGAAAACACCAGCCACCGAATATTTAAAAGACACACTGTTAGAGATATTTGGTGTGATTTCTTTTCTTTTCCTTTTCTTTTTTTTTTTCTGTTATCAACTAAAATAGATTTTAACTTGACATTGTTCTGCTTCCATCCACAATTTTTTTCAAATATTTCGTCATTGAATTTAAGCTATTACACATTTTTTTTTTGTTAGCTCCTGATTCTCAGAATGCTGCTAAAGAGGCTTAAATAAAACATGCAAAATATTTTTTAAAAAAAAAAAAAAAAAAAAACCTTGTAAAAATGTTTTAAATTTCGGAGTGGGGGTGAATTAAGAACCTGGTTTTTGAAATCATTCACTTTGACTCTAAATTTACCAGATTTTCATGTTTTCTTGACAATGTAACTATACAATTTAACCCAAGATTACCAAATATGATGCCGAAATTACAATTTTGATTTGTAATTCTACGGGATTATTCCGTAAAAACATTGATTTCCACTATTTATGTTTTATACTTAGATCAATTGGTGAAAATCTTTACACCAAAATCGTTGTTGAACTTAATTTTTCAGTCACATAATCACATTTGATCTTCCGGCTCTAATGTTACAATAACTTGTAAAAATGGCGTAAGAATTACAAAGATCAATATTGATTTGTTATTTATTTTTTAATAAAATCTTACTCTAGCGATGTTTGCACTGAAATTTTATTTAAATATCTTTAGTGACAGATAGATTTGTTTTGTGAAGAGTTAGTCACAAAGCTTTATGATTTTCAATAAAAGTTGCTGTCCGAAAAAAAGGAAAATTAAAGTATGTATACGTCATGTTTGTTTTGTTGGGGCTGAGACCAATTCTCGTTTCTTTGTTTCTTTTTTATCCTTTTTTTAATAAGAAGGATTTTCAAATCTTTTAATTTTAGTGATTATTTTTTTATCTGTCAAAGTAATGCTTTAATAAACAACCATTTAAATCAATTTAATTATCGTAAGAGCGAAAAATACTACATATCCGATTAATACTTCCATCATAATTCAAGAATAAAAATAAACTCATTCAACTCCGTTTATTTATTTACCTGCATTTTGAACTTCACTCAGTCACCGCCATCTTAGTACGTCGTATTTCTAAACACCATTCACACATCTTTCAAGAAAAAAGGCGAAGAATACTCAGTTTATTTATACCAGACACAGCATTTTCATCCAAAAAGAAAGCGAAAAAATGGAGGAGAGTTAGGTTATACGCGGAAGAAACGAAAAGAAAAAATGGACAATTCCAGTTCACGTTTCTAACCTGGAATCGCTGAGGCGCAACTAAAGAGTTTTTATAATCAATTACTGCTCTTTTTTAACTCCATTGCTCTCCCATGGCAATGTTACCTCGCTTGGAAGGGTAGAGCAACAATGTGAATTTCATTAAAAAAAAAAAAAAGAGACAGGATGATTCGAATTTTTGATTGATTTGATTTTTTTTTTATTCAATATCCAAAAAGGTGTATCGTTTCCTGCTACTTTGTATTTTTTTTTCCTTTACATTTTGTTAAAAGTTTTACTCCTCATTTTGTAAGACTTCTGAGAAAATAATACTGCTTTTATTGTTATATTTTTATTTTGATAAAAGGAAAAAATAAAGTCGAATGAGTTTATTAAGCCTAATCGTACAAATTAATTACATTTCTTTGAAAAAAAAATTTAAAAAAGTATTTGTTAAACGAAAAGGTCGTATGAAGATATATTTTACAGATTTATACAAAAATAAAATTGAAAGAGCATTTTAAGCATAATTATACAAGATTGCATAAAAAATTCTTAAAAATTATTCATTTAAGCGAAAAGATCGTGTGAAGGAGTATTTTACAAATTAATATTGAAAAATGAAATCGAATGAGGTTGTTAAGCCTAATCATACAAAATTGCGTTACATTTCTCAATTCTTTTAAAAATAATCTGTTTAAAAGAAAACATCGCATTCAAATGTAAAATAGAATGAGCGTATTAAATCTAAACATACAGAATTGCATAATATTTGTTTAAAAAGTGATTTAAAAGTATTTGCTTAAACGATGAGGTCGTATGAAGGAATATTTTACAGTTATAGTTTTATATGATCTGAATTGTATATAATTTTTTTACTTCCCAAACATGAAAACATTCCTATGAATGTACTTTTGTAGTAAAAGTATTTTTTTTATCATTGCTGAACTAAAATGATAAAAAAGCATGGTTCTGAAAAAAATATATATAAATATATCAACATGCCTAAATGTCTTATCTGATGAAGTAATTCTTTTTTCTTTTCCAATACATTTCAGATAACATTCAAATGGCTATTTAAATATTTTATGGATGACACATTAATCAAGAATTTATGTTAAAAAGAGCAAAATAACGGAGTAAAAAATATATAAACGGCAATTTCTGTACCTACTTTTTTTTTTTTTTTTCGAATTCAGGGAGCAAACAGTATTTTGTCAAACAATATCGCGATTTTGAAAGCACTGACGATTTTACCGCGGAATTTATAAAAGCGATAAAATTGATTTATGTCGTTTGCTTGCGTTTTCATTTTAGATAAAATAGATTTAATATTTAATAACTTTATTTTATGCTTTAGTGGCAGCATGGAATCTTTTTTATTTGGTGGAATGGGAGATGGAAGATTGTATGTTAAGCATATCGCCATTTTATGTGATTCAGATTATTTATTCTTTTAAATAACTATGTTAATATACGTAAATTATTCGTTTTTAATAACGCCTTTCCTCGATACATAAACATTAAAATTTACATGCGTCAGCATATTTGAATTTATGTGTGTCGTAGTCAGGAATTACTTTAATTATAGAATTTTTACTACGCTTTGATTAGCTAATTGGTTGTTACTATTACCTAAATGTCTTTTAAAGCTACGCATTTTTTAATAATCTAGCTGCAATGCGTCAAGCACTTTATCCAAATAAGCCGGTAAAAAAAAATTGTAATCTGTGTTTATTGAAATACTTTGAATCTCAGAATTCCTGAATGTAAAAATGCACATATATTTTAAACTGCATTTTAGTAGCATTTCAATTGGCAAGAATCTCTTTCCGAAACCCATTCCAATTTTTCTAAAATCAGAATATTAAAACTCTTTAAGATGTATTCTTTTAAAACTGCGAATAACATTTGGAATGGTAAGTTATTTGATGTGTTTAGATTATTTTTCTACTTATTTTACAGGAAGAAAACATACTCCCTCCGTGGAAAAAGCTTTTATTTACGGATTCCGCTTGTGAAGTTAATAAGAATACTTGCATTTTAAAAATTTATTTCACAAATGTAAATATAAATCATTAAACCTTACGATTAGCAGCGTTAGGGTAGTAATACTCCAAAAAAACTGCTAAAGTTATTTATTACATATCCTTAAGAGCTTTGAAAAAAAAATGACATAAAACACGTTTAAGACCCGTTTTCATTTCGAGATCGTAATGTTAATCCTACAGAATTTCGACAATTATCCTCAAATCTTTACTATTTAATCTATTTGAATGAAATAAAGTGCAGCCTAAAGGGAAGAAAATAATGAAGGTTTCTGCGGAATTACATTTTATCCCTGATTTTTGAAAATAGTTAAAAATATTTCTTAAAGATCGAAAAGCGTTCAATATGAAAAAATGAACTGAAATGTACATGAATATGGCAAAAAAAAAAACCCTTAACTTTAAAAAAGGCATAAAACAGTATGTCATAGAAACAAATTTATAAAAAAAAAGTTTAAAAAAAGTAATCTCTTAACACGTTAGTTAAGGGTTTTTTTTTTTTTATTTATTAAAAACTTAGAAAGAGTTCATATGGATTTTTTTTAATACAGATGTTTTTTGAAAGAAGTAAATCATTGAGAATTATATTTTATTCAAAAAATTACATGAACTTCATATAACATGACTTCATATAACATTTCATTACTGATTGCAAAGTCCGGAAAACCGTACACTATTGGTGAAGATTTTATTTTACCCGCTGTAAGTGAGGTAACACGCACCCTGTTGCTCAAACCAGCTTTCGACATTATAAAAAGAATTCCACTGAGTAATAATACAGTACAAAGAAGGATTGACTAAATGGCTTAGTGAGTAGAAAATTCTTTATGTGAGTACTTAAAAACATCTAAATTTTCTATACAGCTTGACGAGTCCGCTTTACCAGGAAATGAAGCTTTACTTTTAGCTCATGTAAGATTTGTAAAGGAAGAAAAATTTTGCCAAGAATTGTTACTTGCAAAATGTTTGGAAACCGATATGAAAGGGAAAACGTTATTCACTGAATTAAAAAGATTTTTCGATGTGTAAAGGCTATACCTTTGACTAATATCATTTCTGTACCTACTGACGGTGTTCCGGGAATGGTAGAAAGATACCGAGGCTTTCTGGCATACTTGAAACAAGCTGTACCGAATGTATTTTCAGTACATTGTGTCATTCATCGACATCATTTTGTCACAAAAAATCCTTAGTGAACGTTTGCATGGATCACTAGATTATGTCATTACAGCAGTTATTAAAATCAAAAGAAATGCCTTCAATGAGAGATTATTTGCTCAACTTTGTTTGAAAAACAATGCAGACTAAAATCGTTTACTACTTACTTCCCACAGAAGTACGTTGGTTATTCAAAAGTGCATGCTTAAATCGATTTTATGCGCTCTTTGATTTAGTGTTGGAATTCCTGAAAAGTAAAGTCAATGATTTGCGACACAATTTAATACACTCAAAAAAATGACATAGTCTAAATGACTGATTTATTTGCCAAATTTAACGAAATTGATTTGAAACTACAAGGTGACCAATTAAATTTAATTAGAACTAAAAGTATAATAACCCGAGTTTGTAGCAAAACCTTTTTCTGTACAAACAAAACTTGGGAAGAGGAGAATGTTCTCAGTTTCCAAATCCTTTGAAATTTCAAAATAGAGATGGAGATTTCCTTGCTTACTGTCGACACCTAACGGCTCTTCATGCAGACCCGAACCAAAGATTTGAAGACATTCTTCACTTGGATATTCCCGACTGGATGTTGAACCCTTTTGCACGTGTACAAACTCAGATCCCAAATACAGATAAATCCATACCGATGCAGGAGCAACTTATTAAAATATCCACAAATGAGGAACTTAAATCAATGTTCGAACTTGATGAAATGAACCAATGTTGGATACCACCAATGAACCAATGTTTGGATACTACCAATGAACCAATGTTTGGAT
>BMAW01128110.1:580814-661601 GCA_019974015.1 Nephila pilipes | reverse complement strand
ACCAATGAACCAATGTTTGGATACTACCAATGAACCAATGTTTGGATACTACAAATTCTGGTAACAAAAACAGATCCAATTTTATACCCTGCATTATGGGTTATTGTACAGAAGTTGTTGACTGCTTTCCCGTTTTTCTACTTAGTAGAACGTAGATTCAGAGATGTTATGAACCTCATCACAAAAAAAGAAAAAGAAAGAAAAGAAAAGAAACCGACTTGAAATTAGTGCTCGTGGGGATTTAAGGTTGCTGCTCATAAGCATTGAGCCGGACATAAATACACTCATAACGTCTCATCAAGTTCATCCGAGTCATTAATTTTTTTTTAAATTTTATTTTATATATATATATAAACAAAAGTTATAATTCAAATAAATACTTCTTCAACAAAATGTTTTCTTAAATTTGTAATTATTATACTATGTATTTATGTAGCTTTTTCACTTAAGGGTCCGCGGGCAGATTTTGTCTATAGAAAGCGGTCCGTGGATCAAAAAGTTTGGGAACCACTAGTGTATGGGAATATAACTAAATGTGTTTTACTGTACGTTATAACATTTTTAATCATGTGTTGAAAATTTGGCATCATTGGTTGTTCGATCTCGTATAGAGTTTAATAATTAAAATTTGTTCTAATTTCTAAATAATAGACTTACTCAAAACTTCTGTAAATTCCTCGTTGTCATCCGTTTTCATATCTAAATTGAAATCACCCGTAAGGATTGTTCCATATTCGTAACATAAATAAAATAAAATTAAAGAAAAGGTGGCGACTTAATTACTTAAATAACGTGGAAGTTTTGGCGATGAACGCTCACGCTCACTCTTCCGATATGGTAACCTTACAAAGGATACATAATGATATTTAATTTGACCAAGATAAAATGAAAGTGGTCCACATCATTGCGGGAACCCCATCTTCCCAAAACAATATTTTTGGGGTAAAAATATGATCTATAGATTTATATTTTATCCCTTTCGTTTTCAACGTATTATGTATGAAGTTTTTCAACTTGAAATTTTTTTATAAAAAAAAAATCACTTCTTTCTATAACAGTTGAATATTTTGACTTAGATGTGGCCCTCTGTCAGTAAGTTTACTTTTCATTAAATTTTTAAATATGGTTAGTAATTTTAGTTTAATCTAGTTAGAGATTGAACTATTTTTAATGTAAGCGAAACTATACACTTGGAGATAATTAAAAAGTTTTCTTCGTGGCATTTTTCGAGATTTATTATTTGTATACTTAATACGAATTTTCTTTAATGATTTATTTTTCCGTTGTTATAACATGTTAACTTAGTATAAATTAACCCTAAAGTTTTTACACATATTTAATTTTTTCTGTTATTTATTTAATTTTTCATAGTAACTTAATGTTAAATGGAGAAAATATAAGGAATACAATAATATTAAGGGTAAATAGAAAGAGAAAGGAAGTAATATATGTGATATATCCTCCTTTATTAAAATACTTTTGATAAAAACTATTTCCAGGTAGCTTTCATGGAATGATAGGATTCATTTTATGAAGAGTTCAATTTTATGACATCATTATTTTTGCAGGAGTACCTAGTTCAACTTCAATTTACGGGAAGTTGAATCTCAAAATCGTGATCAGGGCTTTAGTCGAATCAAAAATTGATATACCGAAATTCCAGACTTTAATTATGAAATTCTTCAACAAGATACGTGTTCAGATGTATCACACAGCTACAGACTCTTTCTATACATTAATAATCAACTTCAGAGAGTCACAGACTTTCCGAGATAGCTTCAGAATTCTACAGTACATAGTTCTGGTAATAAAGTGATCCAATTAATTGTAAGTAATTCAAGTAGTTAAGTGCAAGAAACTCTCAAGGTTTTTAAAAAATATTTTTCTTTTCATTTTTTATTGAAGAATTTAACAATTATTCAAAAAAAAACTTTTCATGAAACGTTAAGGAATTATTATTAAAAATTTCTTTTTCTAGCCATAAATAACACATTTCTGCTTTAAAAATAAAAAATATACTTTGCAATTCATAAATACTTTTATTTTACCTGAATTTTGTGAAGAAGAATTGTTCATAAATTCCGTATCATTTCAATAAGAGGTTAAAGTTTTTCTTAAGTCACATCACATTATGTATTAGTATTAAATTATACTAATATTACTTCATTTTCTTTTACTAATTTAAAAATAATGTGGAGGTTGGCATCGGTATGTAGGAAAGAAACACTCATTATAAAGAAAAAATAATTGATTAAATTATGAAAAATTAAAGAAAAAGACGGACACGCATTTCTGCGTGCTTACACCTCGAGATCTAACCTTCTGATAGTGGCCGCGGTAGCCTAGTGGTCATGGCTTCGGATTCGTGACCGACGGTTTTTGTTCAGTCGCGAGTTCGATCCTTGGCCACTTAAGACCCGCCGTGTAGCCGGGGCTGATGCACGTTAAATCTGTCGGGGCCCAAAGTCCTCCCTATGCATGCCCGAAAATATCATTGCATTTAGTTCCTCAGATATTAGTGTCATTAGTCCAATGCGTGAGATATTCAGCACTATTACTAACTTTCGCTGGTCCTTCAAAAAAGCCATACTTTTGAACATCGTAAGTGTCGTTCGGTTTGATTTTCGTTTTCTTGCATGGACCTAAGTATTTGGATTTCAGTTTGAGTCATGGTCCCATTTGAGTACGTTTGATGGTGAAAAGGTCATGAAGCTTAAAAGTAGTTGCTGGTTTTCGTTGGAAGTTGTAATTTCTTCCGTTTTCATCTTGAACTTTCAGGATTTGTTGTTTAGCTTGTTCCCTTAACTTGTCGTGGTTATTGACGTATTCAGCTTGGATTTCTTCATTAAATAAATTTGAGATCTTGTGGCGACTTCATTTTAGTACCAAACAGCAATTCGAAGGAAGTTGTTTGAATACTTCGTTCAAACGTTGAATTTATAACCTTCTGGATTTCTTTGACGTGTATATACCATTTTTTTAATTGTCTGTGGAAAGTTTGGATATAACTGTTTCGATTGTCGAATTTAAACGCTCTACTTGTCCCTTTATGTTAGGTAATCCGGTGGTGATTGGGAAATGTTCGAATTTTTCAGTACTGCAATAATCACGAAATTGTTTAAAAGTGAATGCGGTACCACGATCAGAAATAATTTGAGATGGATTGCCAAATATGTATTTTTGATTTTCTAATTTTTCTGTAATTTCTGCAGCATCTGTTGACTTCGTTGGGTAAAGCCATTTGAATTTTGTGAAGGAGTCAATAACGGCAAAAATATGTTTATAATTCTTGTTTGTGGTAGAGAATGGGCCTAAATGGTCAGAACTAGAGGAATGGCTTCTTTTTCGATAAGATGTAATAGACCATCTTGTTTGCCACGTTAGCGATTAACCAAAATACATGGAACACAATTTTGAATGAAACAGTCTATTTTTTTTTTCTGTAACTTCAGGGATAAAGAATTGATACTTGAGTGCTTCTTCTGTTCTTTTAGAAGCATAGTGTCAACACTCGTGAGCGCTGCGTATAATACCATTCTGCATATTTTTAGGAAAGAGTAGTTCTTCACCATCAACAAACTTGTAGAGTATATCGGATTTTAGAAGGTAATCGTTGTAAGGTTTGATTCTTAAAAGTTCTCTGATAGTTTGGATTTCAGTGTCTTGTTCTTGAGCCGTTTTGATTTTTGTAACGAGATTGTCTTGTATGACCATAGCTGAGTATCTTCTTAATGCTTTACGTGATTCATTTTGGAAACGGAGCAAAGTTCTATTTTATAAACAAAATCTTGTGGTTGCAATGCCCGTCGCGCTATCCAAGAGCACAAATCTTTTTTTCTTTAGTGTCATTGCGAAAGGGTTGCAGTCAGTAACTATCTTTAAATGTTTGCCAAACAGGTGAACTCCAAACTCTTTTAATGCTTGGACAATAGCTAAAACTTTAAGTTCATAGCTGCTATGTTTTGTTTCGGTGTCTGTCGTTTTCTTACTCATAAAATAAATTGGGTTAAGCGCATTATCTGTCATTGATTTTTGGAGTAAAATACATCCATAACCATGAATACTAGCATCTCAATGAATTTCGGTATCAGCGTAATGATTGTAAATGTTCAGAACAGGTGGGGAAGATAAACACAATTTGAGACAATCGAATGTTGTATTTTTAAATCAGCAAATTTAAATTCGCGATTTTTCTTCAGAAGTTTTGTTAAATGATGTGCAATGATGGAGAAATTTAAAATGAATTTCTGAAAATATCCAACGAGAACAAGAAAAAATTGTAATTATTTTTGACTTTTCGGTTCAGGAAAATTAAGAGCAACTTTGATTTTTTCCGGTGACGGTTACAATTTACCATTTTTAATAACATGGCCAAGAAATTCTATTTGTTTACTTAAAAATTTGCATTTTTGAAAATTTATGTCTAATCCTTAAGAGGAAGCGAGTGAAAACACCGACGTAAGCCTTTCGAGACCTTCTTCTGTATTTTTAAATTTTATAATGACACCTTCCATGCAAATTAAAACATGACCTTTGATAATCGAATCCTTAAATATTGTGTTTATGTACCGCTGAAACATTGTTGGTGACGTGCAAAGACCGAAGGAAGAGCGTAAAAATTTAAATTGTCCATTATGTGTCACAAATAATGTTTATCATCGGCTATTTGGTTCTAGTTCTAAATGAAAAAAAGCATTACGTAGATCAAAATTGTACTGAACGTATCTGTATCTTGAAGGTTATCAAGCAGATCATCTATTAAAGGTAAAGGATAGTTATCTTTTACAATTTTTTTATTAAGTTTTCTGTAATCAATACAAACTCTCGGGGATCCGTCTTTTTTCCTGACAACAACTACTTGACTAGAAAAATCAGAAGAGCAAGGTTCAACATGACCATCAGCCAACCATTTCATCTCTTGGTCGTCTACAATTTTTCTTTCATCAAAAGGTAATCGTCGTGGTCTATGTGTTATTGGTGTTTCATTCTTTAAATTGATAGACATCTGGATATCAGTAGTTTTAGTCTCAATTAGCTTATAGCTTGAAACCAAATTATGAAGAATATTTAGTTGAGTTTTAGTAACAACTGATACGATTACAAGTTCGAATTTATCGTTTATTGAGATGTTAGAGATCGAAAATTGTTTTGCATTTTCCGTTTTATTATCCGAAATTTTTTGTTAATCTGTCACTGTCTGTATTGATTTTTATTTCGACCTGTGTTAAAATATTCATGCCAATAATAGTATCTGATATCATAGTTTCGTTATTAACAATACAAAAGTTAGTGATAAATTTAAGATTATCTTTTGTGAATTCTTGTATACAGCTACCGATTGGTGTAATGCGACCAATACCAAACACTGTAAATGACCCATGAAAAGTTGTTAAGGATGGTAAGCTAATTTTTTTGAATGCATTTTTCGTTAGCATTGTTTTCTGACTACCAATATCCCACAATGCTGTAAATGAATTATCATTGATAAGAACAGTTTTATACTTCAAAAGAGGTGAATGATTCATAGTTAACACAAAATTATCGGTTCGATTTGGAATAGGTTTATTGGTACACTTTGCAGAGAAATATGACCACAACTTTTACAGACAGTACATTTTAAACCTTTATGTTTGTCGGGACAGAAACGAGAAATTTATCCAGACATATTACAATTAAAACAAGTTTATTTGTTCATTATATGCATTATCATTTTGTTTTTCAAATTTATATAAGTTATGTTTTGAGTTCATGTCGCGTCCTCGACTGAATTGAGAATTTGTTCTTGGAAATAGTTTTTTATTCCTATCACTGACTATTTTTTCATTACTACGAAGTTTCACTTTAAATTCTGAAATGGATTTAGGTCCGTATAAAATAGCTTTATTTTATGGGTAATTAATTATGTATGCCATTTATACAACATTCAAATAATGAAGATTCATCAATAATTTCATAGGAAGTTTTTTAAACGAAAGCCATGTCATAAGATTACGTTGCGTATTTAAAAAACTTTTTGCCTGACCTTCAATTAAAGTTTTAGCGAATACTATTTTTTGCTGTTCATTCAACGATGAGAGAAAAAGAAACGACTCCTCACAGTCTTGTATTTAACACTTTATACATATATCAGAACCAGTAAACTCTTTCGATGAATATTTCTGAGATCTTTCAAAACAGAATATAGGGAAGGATCGAAAGGAGGGAAGGATCAGCAGACATATTATGATTCAGGGCTGGAAACATTACAGAAGGGGGAAAGAAGAAGAGGGATTTTTTTTCTGTTTCGTCATCAGAAATTTTAGAGTCACTGTTTAGAGATTTAGAGTTCAAAGCTTGCAATTCATTTAAATTCGATACAGATTGAAAAAGTCTAATAAGGAATTATTCTTTCATACCGTTAATATCCAGACCTAACACATTTAAAACACTAACTTAATCATTTATTGAAAAAGAATCGAATATTAATTTCTTGCAATCTTCAATATTGAAATCAGTGGGAAATGAGTAAAAACTTCTCAATTTTTTTCTTGTGTTACGATCAAATGCATCGTTAAATAACAT
The DNA here is from genome assembly GCA_019974015.1 of Nephila pilipes. Lineage (NCBI taxonomy): Eukaryota > Metazoa > Arthropoda > Arachnida > Araneae > Nephilidae > Nephila > Nephila pilipes. The sequence continues at coordinate 655,040 of BMAW01128110.1, read as the reverse complement.
ACTGTTCGACAACTTAATTGTTTTAATATTTCCTCATATAAGAAAGTTTGACACAACAGGAATATCATTAAGGGTGATCATCTTTATATAATTCGAGTAGCACAGTCACTGAATAAAACATATTTTCATATATAAATTGAAAGGTAAAGAGAGGAGGTACTTACCCTTCTTTAAAGTAGCGATGTATCCGAAATTCTTGGGCAATCACAACAACAACAAATATGTGTGTAATAAGCATCTATTATTAGACTTTTAGCTTTGATTTTTCATAGATATTCGAACAATGACAACGGAACGGTGGCACAACATATATCAATTTTCTTGTTGGTAATAAAAGTACCGTCTGCACTTAAAAATACTCACAAGTTCTCGATTATAAGTATCGTCTGTACTTATTGAAGAAAGCGTCCATATATATATATATATATATATATATATATATATATATATATATATATATATATATATATATATATAATGAGTTCATATTTTAAATTTTAATTTAACTTTAAATGTTGGTTCGTTTGCCGAGCCCCCGTTCTGGAGGGTGACATCGGTATATTGGGAAGAACCAAGCTCATTATAGAGAAAAATAATTTATTAAATTACGAAAAATTAAAGAAAAAATACGAACATGCATTTCTTACATTTCAAGATCTAACCTTCTAATCTGCGTTGATAGTGGCCTGCTGTAGCACAGCGAGACAATTCCCACAATAATACGATAAAAAAGACCCAACTGATAGTTATGAGCCCATGATTTATACACCGTAATTTAGCATCTTAAAAAAAATACACAGTATACACTTAATACGCCGTATTTTACGTAAGGAGCCTGGGACGTTCATAACGCCGTAAGGAGCCTCTTTTTGCCAAACATTGGATTCCGAAAATAAGGGGTCTTATACATGGATAGTATTGCAGATATTGACAAATTACAGTATTTGCGTATTAACTCATCGATAAATAAATTGGCGAAAATTTTGAAGAATTTATGTAAAATTTTACTTACAATAATACCTGAATTTCAATTACATTTCTTTATTTAAATTCTATTATTTCAATAAAAAAATTAATTTTAAATAAATGAAATATCTAACAACTACGTTATTCTAACAGCCAAAATTTACTTATGGTATTCAAAATCGCTATAGATGAGTCTTCCTTACGAAAACGGCGCCCCATAAATTTGCACAAAATCAAATCTGTCGTTAGTTCCGCTATATTTTTTTTGTTTCGCCATGTTGCTTAAGCCCATAGTCTTTCAATGTTCAGTGTCTGTGCTCTAGGATCAGGGTCAATTTTATTACACCATTAATTGACTTTAAAATATTCGAAGTTGTCAGCTCTAAGTTCGTCTGTTTTATACGCTTTCCAAAAGTCGGAAACAATCGTAGATCTTTCTTCGATATTTTGATTTATTTCTTGTAAAAGAGATGTTGCCATTTTATTCCGTATTCATACAACGAGGCATTCGTTACCCTCCCTATAAATTCCGGCGAAGATCCATTGTTCTGGCAGGAATCCAGCAATTTGGTTTTTCCATTTCGAAAAGTCTTTCGTCATTTTCCACCTATTTGTCAAATCCTCCGATTTTCCCCCCCTTTTCTCTAGATAACAGGCTATGTTTACTTGTACAACCTTCTCTAAAGTAATTGTCCCAATCAAATACTGTTTTGTCGGATAAATTCAACTGAGATATCTTCTCCATTCAATCGATGATAATTTTTTGGACCTGTTGTGAATAAACCTTAGTACAGTTACCAACGCAATTTTTGGGTTCTTCTAACTGTATTTCTTTTGAGATTGATATTCGGCAGTTGCAACCTTAAGCTATGCATCTACTTTGATTGTTTGTTTTTAAATAAATAGACATATGGTACACGTTAACAAACTCTTTCTTTGATGTGATGATCCCGTAGCTTGGAAATAATACACTACATTTCTCTTCCGTAGAAGATAGACCCCAAATTACAAACGATAAAGGAAGATGGTAGGTAAATAAGAGAATTTATACAAACAAGGTTACTGCATTCGAGCCTGCGCAAGTACATTTTTGGAAGCTTTTATTATGTTCTTATGTTCGTCTTGCCAGTTCGAAAAATTCGCGTATTCGAATTTTAACCCACATCATATCAACCGATCGAACTGAAATTTTACATATGCATGTAACTCCGATAACAATACAATATTATGGCCCGCCCCCCCCCCCCCGCGGGGGGGGCTGCCGAGAGACTCGGAGCTTGCATTTAACAATGTCCACTTGAGTCGAAATTTTGTACACTCGTATAGCACGCGCAATTGCATTTTTTAGTCTTTTATTGCCAAGCAAAAACAATCAAATAAGTAAAAGTAAAAAAAAAAAAAGTTTTTAAATCATGCATTTACTTAAAGATGGATTAAAAGGTATCAAAATCCTTTTTTTTATAAGTGTAAATTAATGTACAATTTATAAAAGCTTTTGAGGCGTAATATTTCTTTTTATCTCATTTTTAGTGGGGAGCTACAATACTGAATTTATCAGTAATTACTTATGTATCTTAATTAAGCACATCCGGCTTTTATAAATTTTATAATTTTTACATTTAAAAAATAATTTATTATATCACTAATTCTATCATGAAATAAAAGCTTAATTAATTATTTTTCTTTTTTACTTATAATTTCCTTATTGGTTGTACACCAAAGTATTTGGTAATAATCTTTGATTTAGCGAAAATAGTCGACCGGCATATATTGAGTGTTCAAATTATTCAATTCCTGGATACTCAAATCATAAAAATAAGTACATTTTTCCTTATCGAAGGCAACTCAGTTGTGTCGAACAAAAAATACTTGAATTTTTTATGTATTAAATAACACCGATAAAATAAGAGCTTTTTAAACATGGGTATTCTTTTAAACTTCACACTTAGCATAACACAATTTTTTATACCTTAAATTTTAAGAGCAAAAAGGAACGTAGAGTCAAACTGAATTTATTCAGTAATTAGTTTTAATAATTCATTATATATTTTTTCAATAAAAATTAAAGTTAAAAATTTATTTTTCATTAATTTCTTAACAAAATAATAATTAACAAAAGAGAGTTTAAGCAATGACCCTTTCACCTTGGTGACGTATTAAGCGACCATTTGGCGACTTAGCGAGAAACTTGGCATAAAATTTAATTCTTTAAATAGTTAATTTTAATCAGTTAATTTTTATTAATTTTAATTAATTTATGGTATTGTCTTCCAAAACAATCGTGTATAGAAAATTTCAGCTCAATTGACCGCTTTAAAATGTGAGAAAAAAGCTTTTAAAGTTTTACCCAGACATACAATAACAGTAAAAGAAAACCCATTAAGACATCGCTTATGAAAACTTTTTTCCACACACTTGTGGTCTTGAAAAATCATGGGCTCCTTATACACATTAAAATAAGATAATTATAACATTCTTACTACAATCACGTTACATAAATTGGAATTTTAATTTGTAATGGCGCCTCTATAAAATAACTTTGTGGCTATGGGCCTTAAGCCCTGTGCAGTATATTATTACACAAACCAACAGCATATGGTCATTAAAACATAAACACAACTCCAAAAAAATTCAGCCTTTCTTAATTTAAAAAAAGAGCATTGACTTTGGAGGTTAATACGTTTTCATCATTTTCACCTTTTAGCTATTCAACTCACCAAATTACTTAACACACAAGGCAAAAAAAAAAAAAGGGAAAAAACTAATAATAACAGCGCAAATTATGCAAAAGCTTGGTTTTTGAACAAACTTTTTCATCTCTTGCGGGTCATCAAGAGAAATTCCATCGAGATAAGAGCGGCTCGCAGTTTTCTAGTCACGTCTTCTAATGTCCTTTTATGATTGCGAAAAATTCAATGTTTGGGTGTGATGCTCTGTAAAAAAAAAAGTTTTCCCAGCACAAGTTCTAACAACTTTTTTTTTTCTTCCTTCCTTTCGCTCTTTGAGCGTTGTTTTATAGAGGGGAGGGAAGAAACGTAGTTAAGCAATACTATGATAAGAAATTAGAAGCGTAGAATAGTAAATAGTTCGTGTGAGTGCTTTTAAAGGCGGAATACAGCATTTTAAAGTTCATTTTAGGTAAAAATCCTTTTTTTCTGTCGGCATTTTACAGTGACATTGCATTTTTATGGCTTCAAAAGAATACGATTTTTTAATGAATATGCTATAAAAAATTCTTAAAAGTGTAGCGTGTATTTTCGAGACAGTCAGCAAATTTATTATCATTTGGATTTTGAAATATTTTAGCATTTTAAAATTAATATTCTGTTTAAGTATACAGGTTAAATAAAAAATAAATTAATCGTATGAACTCATATAATATAGAATAATATCAATTCACACGTAATCGATTTATTCTCGTAACTTAAAATATTCCTTCTATAAGAAAGAGTAGAGAGATAGATTTGTGAATATATTCATTATATTCAGAAATCTCTCTTTTTGTACAATTAATTCAACATTTGCCATGAAGTATACGCTGCTTCAGTGACCAAGTGTTCACGGTCATCGTCATTTCCGTCGAGTCCTAATGTTGCTAAAGGCCCATAATATAGAGCGGCTGATGCGTGTTAAACCTATTGAGGCCGAAAAGCCCTCACGTAGGCTTTTGTGGAAGTTAGGAGAGGGAGTAAGCAACTCAGATGGCGTCTTCGTCATTTGACCGAGCATCAAAATTACGATGTCTATATCAAAAAGTCATTGAGTTGCTTCTAATTGCGACGTTAATAATTAACCAATCAGACAAACTACGAAGTATACCTTGAGACTTATTGTAGTCCAGCGCTATTTCACACTTGAAGTAAAACGCTAATATAAAGACGTACTCAACTCAGAACAAAATAAAAATGAATTAGCCGAAATAAAAAAAATATTTAAATAAAAAAATTAATCTAAGCAATGCGTTGCAAAGAAAAGATTTTTCCTAAAAATAAAAGAGTTCTGTTCTTTGCAACGTAATAGATAGAGAATTTTTTTAAATATTATTTGATAGTCATCGTTAAAGTGTTTAGAACTAAACGGAAAAATAAGGAAAAATATTGAATTTATTTGTGTGATATTCTGAATTCTCTTAACCAAAATTCAGAATCTAATGGGTTCTCCCGCTTTTTTTTTCTCCTTCCAAATAAGCCCTGGGGCTTTAATGTGATGTTATTTAATTTGAGAACCACTTCATGGGAATGAACCATAACTTATATAAATTAAACTTGAAATATTAAAATATAGTGAATAAGACAGCTGGATAGAAGGTTGGAGGAATCAGATACGTAGTGGTGGTGATAAGAGGACGGTATGAATGGAATATTGGTAGGAGAGAGAGAGAGAGGCCGGAAAATTAGAGCTACTGGATTAGACATGTGTTTACTCTATGAAGAAAAGTAATTTGATGTTGCATTAGGTCTTGACCTTCAAAGCCAGTTAAATAAGTATACATTTCTGATAATATTTTATAATGGATGAGTGAAAGCTTTTGCTCCTCATATAAAATACAAATATTGAGTTTTGGATCATTATAAATAAATTTTAGATTATAATTTGAATAAAGATCTGTTGATTTTTGAGCTGATATTAGCATGTGTGAGATATAGTTACTATTGATGGTAATGGAAGCGATGGAAGCGAAACCGGAGCGTCACAAGGGGAGTTGTATTGATAGTATGTCTGCCTTGAAGTTTTGAGCCATGGTCAGATTACATCCGAAATGTAATCTTTTTCCCTTTTCCGTAACTACTCCACGTCAAGGTGAGAATTCTGAGTCCCGGCACGTTTAACGTGAAGCAGCCCTTCCATAAAAGGGGTTTTAAGTGACATTAGGAAATGAACGTGCCACTCGACAGAAACATCGCAGACTACGATCATGCGACCATGAACACTTGGTTACTGCGTCAACTCAAATATCTGAATATCTGCTGATATAACTATTCGAGAAGTTATTGTATACCACGGATGGTCAAGCTTTTAGCTTTCGAGAGCTACAAGATAGAAATATACCTGAGAATGATTATGAGGAAAATTACCACCATGGCAACGGAAGGTGAACAGGTTCATAGCCGCGAAACCAAAATCAACAAAATTTACATTAGTTACTTATATTAAGTATTCTATTCTCTAAAGATAAGTTCTAACAAAATCACTGGGAAGTTGGTTAAATTAACAATAGAAAATTTGATGACACACACACAGACACACACACACCAACTGAAATACATAAAAACGTTAAAACTAACTAAAATTAATTAATTCATCCGGTAAATTAAATGGTTGAAATTCAGTTTAACCCAACCACCCTTAGAGACAAGAATTAATCGGCAGTATTTTGCCAAATGTTGCTACCCTGTTCCGTTTTACGGACTTAACGTTCAGCCAAAAAAATCGCCAGGTTTGGTGCCAAATTTTGAAATCGCGCCAAGTAGTTGAGCTAAACTGCATTATTAAAGAAAGTTTTAGTTAAAACTTGACACAAATGTCTAAATATAGCATTGTTAGGCGAGTAAGAACGATTCCCAAAGTTTCAGAGCTCTAGCTTGATGGGAAGTTGATTAAATTAACGATCGAAAATTTGATGACACACACACACAGTGAAATACATAAAAACGTTTTAAAATATAGTATTTTTATTTGAATTCAGCTTAGTTTCACTGTATTATTTGTTCATTACTGCGCGAATTTACTTCGAAACACAAGGCATCGCTGGAAGTGCTATCCCTTAATAAAATATATAAACATGCGGACAAAGAAAAGTGGAATATTTCCCCAGTAATACCCATATAGATAAGAGAAAAGAAAGGTAAATATTGAATCATTAATTCAAAGAATTAGATAAACAAAAATATACACGAAAGGTCCAGAAATAAGAAAAAAAAGCATTCGTACAAATATGCATTACTTATTATAATTTCGTTATACTCAAATATACAAAGGACTGAGTCCTATGAAATAGCGGGAATCTCGATCACAACAGATATTAAATAATTCGAATTAAAAACCAACGTTTTTAAAAACAACGTTTTTATATGGCGGCAAAGTTTATTAAAAAAATTATTGAAATATTAGTTAAAACTGGATGCAAATATCTAAATATTGCATTGTTAGGCAAGTAAGAACAGTTCCCAAAATTTCAGAGCTCTAGCTTGCTGGGAAGTTGGTTAAATTAACGATAGAAAACTTGATGACACAGTGATACACACACAGACAGATACACACCAAGTGAAATACATAAAAACGTTAAAACTAACTAAAATTAATTAATTCATCCGGTAAATTAAATGAATGGAATGCATTTTTACCCAACCACCCTTGGCGACAAGAATTACTTAGCGATATTTTGCTAAATGTGGCTACCCTGTTCCGTTTTACGGACTTAAGTTAAACAAAAAATAAAATAATAATAATAATAAATAAAAACCAGCCAAGTTTGGAGCAAATTTTTGAAATCGCGCCAAGTGATTGGGCTAAACTGCATTATTAAAGAAAATATTAATTAAAACTTATCGCAAACGTCTAAATATTGCATTGTTAGGCGAGTACGAACGATTCCCAAAATTTCAAAGCTCTAGCTTGATGGGAAGTTGGTTAAATTAACGATCGAAAATTTGATGACACACACACACACACACACCAAGTGAAATTCAGAAAAACGTTGTAAAATTGAGATATGTCTTTGAGGCTCACGTCTAACAGCCACTTTAATTTTGTAAATGTAGTGTTAATCCTATGGAATTTCTACTTTCTTTCTCAAACCTAAACTATTTTATCTATTTGAATTTAAAAAAATGGGGGGATTCAGAAAGAACAACAAAAAAAATATTAAATAAAAGTCTGTGCGGAATTACATTTTTCCCCCGATTTTTATAAATATCTGAAAATATTTTTTTAAAGACAGGGAAAAGCTACAAACGAATCATTAAAATAGGGGTAAGAATATTTTTACTTTTCCTAGGAAAAACGTTATTCCGAAGAAACCTTTATTGTTTTTTTTTTTTTCGGGTGCAATTTTTTATTACATTCAAATAGATAAAATAGACAAGGTTTGAGTAGAAATTCCATTGGATTAACATTATGGTCTCCTAATCAAATCCAGCTTTAAAATAACAGTCTAGTGCAATCCACTAAAGCTCCGTAGATAGCTTAGCAATATACGATTGATTTGTTGTTTATTAACGTCACACTTAAAAGCAATACAAGGGTTATTGCAGTATACGATATTTGGCTAATTTAAATTAGAGAGATATATTAAATGAAAAATGGATTTTTGGGAATGTCTTGGCTGTTTCTGCTGTTATATTTGATGATTGTTAAAACACCCTATCTATTCATAATATCATTGCAGCAAATCAGCATTTATCCTAAGTATCGTTTTCTAGAACATGGAATTGTTCTAGGTCATTCAGGAAAAATAAACAAAAACGGCTAGAGGGCGGTGAGACCACTTTAGGTATTTTGCTCCTCAAGCCCCGCATTCTTCAAAATAAAAAAAAAGGGGGGGGGGTATTATTTAAATGTTCTTTTTTTAATTGCATATATTTTTTCTTTCCCCTCCCTCCGTTTCTCAAGACAATTTTTTTCGCTATGTTTTTATTTTCAAAATAATAATAACTTGTGCGTTATAATTATTTTGTTTTTCATTTCTACATAAACTCTTACCTTTATGCAAGAATTTTATTATCATTATTACAATAATTATTTAAATCTTTTCATGAAGTAGCCAAAGGGGTACACAAGGAGAAAATATTTACCAGACTGCGAAGAAATAAAATAAAATAAGTTGATAAAGAAATAAAATTATATGAAATAAAATAATAGGATAAAGAAAAATATGTGTAAGAGTTAAGTATGGGAAAAAGCCCTGCAAAACGCATTTTTAAACCACACATTAAAAAATCATTTTTCTGTGAGAAATTATTTTTTAATATTATTATAAAGCCCCACCCCAACAGCTTCGCGTCGGATTCACCGTTTGTGCTAATCCTCCTGAGGAATAAAATTCCTTTAAACAATTTATTCTGAGATAATAGATAACACCAACTATCTTTTCTCAACATACTATATTTGGTTCCCTCGGAAAAGCTATTATTTCTATATTTTTAGCACGCCTATGTTATTTACGCATCAAAGCAAACCCCCAATGGATTTTCTTAATTCATTTATTAATCAAAGGTTCTGTCATGTAAATTTTTCTAAAAATTCTTCCCATTTCAGCAGCCATGACACATTCAGATCACTTTCTCCCTTCGTACAAATAGTTTGAATTAATTTCGAGAATGATTTGTGGCCACGGTAGGCTATTGGTCATGGTCGGTCGCAAGTCCGTGACCGGCAGTTTTCATCGAGTCGTAGATTCGAGCCCTGATGCTACTAAAAACCCAACGTGTTGCCAGGGCTCATGCACGTTAAATATGTCGAAGCTCAAAGTCCTCTCAGGGTATTGTGTGGAAGTTAGGAGAGGGTGGTGCCATCTCAGGTGTAGTCTCCGCCACTTGACCGCGGTTCAAAATTACGAGGTCCGTCGCCAATAGCTTTCGTGTTGCTTCAAGAGCCACGTTAATAAAACCAATCAAATCAAGCGAGGTTGATTGCAGCAATGATTCTGGAAAATTCAATTATATATTTCTTTATTATGATTTCAAAGAAAAGGATTGTGGTGTTCGTTGTGTCTTGTTGTATAGTAGGGGTGACCAGCTACACTGCCTTTGGAAATCACATTTCAGAAAGGAATATTTAAAAAAAGCCGCTTGTTCACTGTAAGATTTCCCCAGATTACTCTTCATTTCCGCCAAAATTATACTATTTTATGAATTTTTTTTCCAAGGCAAAACGGTGGCTCGACTTCTGTGTTGCAGAAACAAGTTCCGGTAAAATATCCTAAAACCAAAGAGTGTGAGCTGAGATTAACCAAGTTTCTGGTACATTTTTCAAATTGTTGTGAGTGTTTGTATTCAACGCTTAACTTATATAGATTTAACTGAGCTTATGCGAACTCATTTAGTTTTGTAATTGCAACACTCGAGATTTTGGATATTCTTTTATAAAAATTCCTGTATTATGTGGAAAGTCTGTAATATGTAGACAGTGGATGATGAGATTATACATCCCGAATCTACGCTGGTTTGCTCTTACGCAAAGGGCTGGTTTGACTAAGGGAGTATTTCCATTACCGGATTCTATGATGACTTCGTAAGAATTCAATGACGAGGCTCAACTTGTTCTACTTCGTTTATTAGATGAGATGATGAAGGGAAATATTTACACGTTAATCTACATACAGGTTATCTCTATTAGGAGTAAATAGTTCTGAGACGGGTAGATGGCGGCATAATTAATCTTATCCCATATCGGCGATGGGCGTTGGAACGCGCTCTGGCTTTCGAAGTTTACTTCCGTCGCGGGTAATGCAAAAGAGAAGAAAAACGGAAAGTGGAGGAAAGAGAGTGAGATTGAAATGTCGCTCAGTTTTGTTCTGGAATAGGTGGCGCTGCACGAGCTATCACATGACGCTGATTCGTGGTGCCCTCTATCGAGTAACTAAGGAACTGACTTTTCAGTACATTGGAAATTAAAATTAATTCTTTGATAATTATCTGGAAAATCCTGCACACACACACACACACACACATATATATATATATATATCCTAAAACTATCCATGAAGAATAAATTGTTGGAAGCAAAAACATGCTGTGACATGTGACGTAAAGTTTTGCGTGGCAGAGAGGTAATCTTCCTTTACAAATGAAAAAGGGTGAAAAAGCACGAAAATTAGCTTACTGCTTGTATAGTTAAAAAATCGAATTAAATTCTTTATTGATGTTTGTTATTTGTTGTTTTTTAAAAGAAGGGGGAATGATCACACTCTGTATACCGTATGAACATCATGACGTTCGGATCGATACATTTCTGGATGGAATAATTTTTTAAAAATTTGGAAAGTTACTCTTTTCAGCGCTATTTTCAAACTTTGGCTAGTTACGTTACACGCCTGAAACAAATTAGTTTTTAAAAAGTTAGATCTCTCAGATGGTGCAAGAATCGTAACTTTGCGACGTTTCATAAAGAGCAAGGACGCAAAGTTTGCCAAAAGTACGTTTTGATATTGAATTAAATAAATACTTGGCGAATTGTGAATAATAATAATAACAATAACTTCGAAGACGTACTCTTGCTTTTGTTAATGTAGATTTGTGTTGTCGCGTTTTTGCATGCTTTCACTAGTAATGAACTTAATTTTCAAAAAGATATCGTATCAATGAAAAATTTCTTTTGAAGTACTAGGAAGGTATCTAGAAAGTAGGTGTATTGAGCCTCTGACGTTCAAAGATAATATTTTTCTGTAAAGTTGACTCCATTGCGTTCAAGACCAAATTATTTGAAATAGAATGTATAATCATTTGTTTGTCGGTTGAAGACTCTTGTTGTAGTGTTGAAATGAATATCTCGATTCCGAATCTCGCCATCTGCGAATTGAGGAGAGCAATCCGGTTTCTTCTCGCGAGGGAAAACGCGCCGTTCTCGATGTTTAAAGAAGTAAATGATGTTTACGAGGATGATGTCATGAATAGTAATAATGTTTACAAGTGGTGTTGTGAATGTAAAGCTGGTAGAAAAAAATCAAAACCTTTGTTCTGGGCCGAAAAATCAAGGTCTGACTTTTGTGATCATAAAAGAATTCCTTTCATTGAATGTTTGTCTCAAGGAGAAACTGTATTAATGCCAAGCGATACTAAGAAACCCTAAATAAATTCTTGAAGGCTGTACAAGAACAAAAGAAGGGGAATGTGAACGAAGAGAATGTGTTTGTTGCATGATATTCTACATCCCCGCACAAGCATCGCAACTCTAGAGTTCCTTCGGTTAAGACAACATCGAGTACCCTTCTCATATACCTAATCGGTCACCATAAATTTTTCCTCTTTTCACCTTTTTGAAGTCGTTTATGGGTTGGAAAAAAGTTTTCCACTACTAATAAGATCCAGAGTGTCATTAAGCAATGTGCCGAATAGGTGGCCTGAGACTTTTTTTTTTTTTTTTACAAAGGTATAAAAAAAAGATCATCCCACGGCTAACAAGTACAATTCAAATGAAGGCGACAACATCGAAAAAAAGCGTTTGATGTATGTATATGGATTTGTAAATTTTTCAAAAATGTATTACTTTTTCGATTTTTTTTTTAAAAAAAAAAGTACTTACACTTTCTGGTCTCCCTCGTAGATTGAAGCAAAACTAACGTAACCTTCTTCTTATTATTATTATTGCCTATCGAGATACATTACCTCGATGTTATTGGGAATTCAAGAAATTACTAAAAATTAGATCAAATAAGCCAGTATCATTAAGTCAATCGTGAGACCTCCATGCTTGTCTCGACATCTCCAAACTATTTCTTCATAATTTTGTTTTCATTTTGACATACTTAGAGATGATGATTTTGATATTGCAGTTATTTGCTATTACTTGGTATTTCCTTTATTACTTTGATATTCTTTCCATTCCATTATTAATCTTTGCAAAACATTTAATCTAGGAAAGAGATGAACATGTCCTATGTTATTCTTTCCACTAAGGCCCGGATTATTTTTATACTATATGAACAAATTTAATATTGTGGGCGATAAAATATTTTTATTACAACTCCAAAAAATTTTACTTTTAAATAATTATAAATCAATAAGGAAGGTTTTTGCTGTGATTCTTCTGTAATTTTTTTTAATTAAACATCTATTTTTTGTCCACTTTTTAGTATATAGAATGTAGAAAGATATGATAGGGGACATTTAACTCATAGCATTTATATTTTAATCACTGAATGTAAAGTTTTACTAAAAAAAATTAAGCTCCATCTCGACGATAAGTATTTCAGCTATTGTAAGATACAATACATAAGTAATAAATTAATTATTTTCTCGCATCACATAACACGAGAAAATATCTAATTTATTACTAAAAATAGAAAACAGTGCATCTAATTTTTAGCCCAGAATATTTAAATAAAAGTATTATAAATACCACATCCTATAAGAAATTAAAAATAACAATAATAAATTACTTCGTGGTAATTTTGCTAAAAACTCAGTTTATTTTTGTTTGTTTTGGCCGACATTCAAAAAAAATAAATGATGCGTACCGTTAAATTGATCATTAACACGATGCTGAATGAAATAATTACCTGCAAATAGAACATTTGCATTTTACAGAAAACATTTTAGAAAATTTCTTCTACTACAATTTAGAATGTTATATTCTTCAGAAAATAGTTTAGAAAAGTTATGTAATGAGACATTACGCTCTAATAAATTCCAAATATGTTCTATATATATATATAAAAAAAAAACCTTGAATAAATTCTAAAAAATTTAATTTTTAGAATTTGGTCATATTTTTCTATTCTATAATTTTAAGAATTTAAAATGAACGAACATTAATTTGAATAAAGCAATCTCATAAATTTTACGACATTTTTTCCAAACGTTAAGCAACAGACTAGAACCTGATGATAACTGAAAATGTATGCAGGCAAATTAGAAGAAATTTCGTAATAATATTTATCGTACTACGTATAATTTAAGAACGCAAGAAAATATCATGCACGATATTTACTTTTTGTGATATCAACAGGAACATAAAATGTCCTGAATTCGGACATACAAATTAAATTCAAAGAAATTTCTTGCCTCAAACAGCAATACAAGCCGGATAGCAATGCGTAATATTGTTTAAGATATTGTCAATGATTTGCATGGGTAGCAGTGCCTTTCGATCACGTAGGGCAATTCTAACTCTTGGATTTGGAAAGAGTGTGGAAGGCAAGTAACACATCTCCCGAGAGCTTTCCACACATGCTAAGTGGGCTTAAGGTCGGAAGAGCGTGCTGACCATTCCATTTGGTCTATAGTTTCTTCAAGAAATTAGTGCTCGAGACATTATCTGTATCTTGTATTATACGTTTTCAAATACGCCAGCATTCGAACGAACAACAGAATCGAACATGTCATCGCCGTACCTCTGAGCATTGAGAGTTCCAAATGAGTTCCAAGGTGTTTGCGGTCACCTAAAGATACTCTTTCTCGTAGAAGACTACCTCCTACATAGGTGTCTTTTTCCTGTTCTTTAGACGGAACATACCCAATGTTTGCTTCTCTCCATGCGTGAACAAGTCGACAATCACTCCGTAAAGCAAAATGACACATCAGTAAACAGAACAGACCCTCGCTAATTTTCGGTCCTGTTGGGTCTTGCCCAATTCAAACGTTCTATTCTGTGACGGAAGGTAAACTGGACGCACAATACCGATTAGACTAGCACAAACCTCCTCCGTGCTACCTTCTGTGGACTGTCGTGGCCGATATTGTTCTTCCTTTAAATAGACCGCTCATCTAAAATGAGATAATTACGGTCCTGTTGCGACGTGTACTAAGTCACAAGTACTGGTCATCTGAAGAGCTAAATCTTAGCCTACCTTCAGTAGATCTTCGAGAGTCTGAACCAGAACTTAGAAACAGGTTCCACTGATTCCGATACCATTCTCACAACAGAACAATCGACATTTAGCCATCTTTAAACATCAGATTGTCGCTGATCTATTGCTTGTCGATGTAGCTTGCTTTGTTTGCAATACATACACATTTTAAAAATTTCGGGCTACTTTTAATTGATTTATGGTTTCTTCAATTATTTGCTTAATTTTTGGAAACCAGTGAATTTTTCAAAATATGCAACAATTCTTCAAAATGTTAATATCGTTATGTATTTTTTGTTACCGAAAGTATTCCTTTATTTCCATTTCTTTTTAATTGAACTATAAATTATACTCATAACAAACGATTCTTTCTAGCGCTACTACAACCTATCTTTAATATTTAACAAATAAAAAGTCACTTTAAATTTTTTTTTAATATTTAAAGATAACATTTTTATCCATAATGTTATCCTTTAAATTCAACCTACTTTATTCGTTGCGTCTTGAATATTCTGGATAGAAGACCCGATTATATCTTAACATTCTAACGTACTAAATACCTAAAGAGACAGATTCGAAATCGTAATATTTGCAGACAAGTTAATAGCCAGTGTCAAGGTTCAGGCTAAGTAGATAAATGCAAATTAGGACCGTTTGATTAGCTTTGTTCTCCATCATTGCGGCTCCTTCGTTTAGCAGAATTGACTAATCGCCTCTGAGAATTCGAATACTTCGAAAACTTTTCCTAACTTGAGTTTGATTATGTTTAATGTTCGTCTTCAGAGATAATGACGCTTTAAAAAACAGTTTAATAGCGATGCACTTGCTTCTCCAATGAGTATTATTTTCGTTCTATTTGCTTTGAAATTTGACTGCAAAAGGTTATATTCTATTTTGCTTCCGTAAAGAATCTTGCGTGAATTATTTTAACAAAAATAATTATTCATTTCCTCTCTCTCTCTTAATAAGAAGAATACGTTAAGTACGAACTAATTTAAATATTTGTTTATGTTCTGTTTATTTAAATAACTAATTTCTGTTCTATTTATTGATTTATTGTTTATCAATCAATAAATAGAACAGTAAGAACAGAATAAATAGAACAGTTACAAGGACGACTCCTGAATAAATCTCTTCCTCTCCAAACTTCAACACCACGAGTTCGGGAGGACTTAAAGCTTCGATAGTCTTTACGTACATCATCCCCGCTACACGGGGGACGTAAGATTCGGCGAATAAAGAGGATGATTTAACACTAGGAGGCTGTACTTCACTAAAAACCTCTTGAGGGACAATGTGGCCGGCGCATTGTCTTGGTGGAAAATTTTGCCTTACGGATTTTTTGTCAATTCCTACAATTTCAGCAGTTGTATGAATACTTACCTGATGGTCAGATCTAACCAGATTTCCGATTTTTTTTCGAAATTTATCTTCCGTTTTTGACGTGGAAGGGCAACATAAATCATCTTCAACGTCTTCTCGGCTATCTGGAAAACGCTTAAACCACACAAAAACACGTGCACGCGATAAACATTCACTGTCATACACTTGTTTCAATAAATTATAAGTTTCAGTAACGGTTTTTCCAAGTTTCACGTGAATTTTCATAACAATTCGTTGCTCACTTACCATTTGTCCAGCGAAACAAAAAAAAAAAAAAAATCTCTAATGCGAACGAAGGCTACAGGTATACGGATTTGTCTGCAGAAACGGGAGGCACTGCATTCGAAAGAAAAGGTTTCACGCTAAACAACTGTCTGTAGCTGGCGTTTGGCGCTTGCTAACTTCTTTCGTAGCCGCTTCAGTCTCGTTATTTAAAAGACACACCTCGATTAAAAAATGTTACAAATACTATCCAAATAAATTATATACTAGCATATATATAAAATGTTAAAAATATATATGCATATTTTTCAGAATATAATTAGCATTGCTTTTTCATGCTAATTTCCCCCTTTCATTCTCTGATAAAAGGAACAGATTAGTATGAAACACACATTTAATTAACAAAGAGTTGAAGAAAAAATTAAAACTAACCATTCACAATTCAACAACGATTCATTGGATTAGTTATATAAATGAAAAAGAACATTGGGAGTGAAATATGACCAAGTTTCGTTAGAATGGAGTGAATAACAGATAAGGCTTGTGGCGCAGGAGCCAAATCTTGCTAAACACTGCACCAGATATTGTTTTAATTGTAATCTGAACAGAAAACAAATGTGGAAGAAAAAGGTAAAAATTGGTTGACAAGAAGGCGGATATCGAAAATAGAGAAGAATCATAAGGATATACTGGGGTCCTGTCACCCGTGTTTATCAAAAGCAGTAAGTCCAAAGGAAAGAGAATGATCACTTTAGTAGCACGGAGTCATAATTCTCATACTTACATAAATAAGGTAAGCCTCTGAGATGTTCAAGTTTGGTTTAATCAACAGTTAATAAGATGTATGAAATAATCAAAGCATATTGGATAGTAAAAGGTATGTCATTATGTAACTAAATTTATGGTAATTGATTGTAATATTTATGTATATCATAAATATTCGAGGATGGTTCAAAAAGCACCTATTTATGACGACAGATGACATTGCTGAGACAAATCGGAAGGGAAAGGAATTATGAGCCACCACAGGAGGAAAAACAAATGCGACACTTTTGCCGCCAAATCGAAATTTAACTGCTTCCACGTCGGGTTACCTCTGTCAATGAAACTTGGATTCCTCATTACACACTAAAAAGCAAGCAAAGGATTGCTTCCGATGAATTTCCTCCAAAGAAAGCTAAGATGGTCTAAATATTGATGACCGCGATTTTTTGGGATCGATGGGTTTTATAGGGAGCGATGGATATGAAACTAAAAAAAATCGGTTAATGAACGATGCTACAGTGAGTTATTCTATTCCCAATTATAATTCGGGTACTTTTTTAACGGCCATCGCTTAAAGTAATGGAATTCCATTATACTGATTGATTACAATATTTATGAATGAAGTCAAATTGAAAACAAATGAATATTATTACTTCTGAGTAAAACGCTTGCAAATATTGTCAGATTTGCTATACTTTATGTTCCTTCGTGAATTATAGCCTACTCCGAGAGCGAAGACACCATAATTCAAAAATTGTGTGTATGTGTAATAAATATTTTTTGCTCTAACGATCTTCCACGAACCAGACTCAATATCCTGTTATCTTATTTACATAATATTGACCACAAATCGTCCAATCAGATGATTTCAGAACCGTTCTTTTTATCTTCGCTTAACAAAACAGGAACTTTTCTTAACTATATTTAGTATTGATTCTTTTTAGATGAAGTATATTTTACTTTGAAGAGTTTTATTCAACAGTTCCTCTTCGCATGGTAAGTTGTGCTGTTTTTATATATATCGGGTTCTTCTAAGCTATAATTATGAGGTAGTATCATAAAAAAATTCAATTATTTAGAAATAACCGGGACATTTGGATAAAATTTGTTTTGCGTATTGATTGATCCTTACGTAACCTATATCATTAATGTTGTAAATTACAACTATTAATGTTGATTTGTTTGGTTTCAGGAAGCCATAGACTGAAATAACCCACAGTTTCGAAAAGTTTTACTTATTACTAAGAAATAATCGACATGGAAACATTAATTTAATTTATTATTCTTAAGATATCTCTGCATGGTCATCATTCAGATTTATACTTTTCTCCCAGCGTTCTCATAACTTATATGAAAATTGAAACAATTTTCTGCCTGGAAATGTGTTCGAAATTTCGATTTAAGTTTTTTGACATTAGGCGAGAAAACAGCATTAAATGAAAATCAGACTATTTAAAAATTTCTTCTTGAAATATTACTCGCTAAACTTACGTCAATGTTATTTTTCGTCATCTATGTATCATCGCTTAATGATCTAAATATTTTTTTCAAATATATTAGAAGATTTTCACTCCTATGCGATAAAAAAAAAAAAATATCGGTCGTGTACAGAGTTAATTGAGCTCAAATTGTTCCACTTCTTCATTCGATGAAACTTTCATCTTCTGACGCTTTTTTGAGAGGCCGAAAACAAAGAGCCGTCTAAAGGTGCTAAGAGTAGATTATATTTTAAAATGTTGTCTACAAAAAAAATTTCTAAGTTTTTCTCGTGTTGTGTCACAGCTGTGTGGTCTTACATTGGCATGGAGTAGTAGAGCATTACTAATTGTAATGGGAAATCTTTTCGACAGATATTTTGTTTCAACCTTCTCCTAAAGTTCACAATAAAGTGGAGGTACTTTATTCCGATTTAATTGAGACCACATGCATACCGGATAAGCGATTTTACCGGGTTATTAAACTCCAATATCGTTTTAACGGGGATACAAAAAATAAATCACTCTAGATAAAATTTTAACGAATAAAACATGTATTTAATCGGTGGCCTTCAAGAATCCTTGATTTGACTCCCTGCATTTTTTTTTTATTATTATTAAGTTGGGGATGGGGCTATTTAAAAGAGACAGTGTTTTTTCCTCTACTATCGGTGAACATTGACGAACTAAAAACGCGAATAAAACAACACCAGTTCAAACTGTAACACCGAACTGGCTAAAAAAGTGTAGGATGCGTTCTACTTTTGACTGGATATAGTTAGCATTTCTGGTGGAGGTACCAATTTTACATTTGAGTTTTTCTCTTTATTTGCTGTAATTTTGCGAGATAAAATCGACAACTTCCCGTATTTGCAACTAGGGGCTCTACAATCAACCAAGTACTCTTTGATTACTCTTAATATACGGTACTTCCACACAGTTCTAGCATCTTGTATTCCTACTTAACGGAGCTGCATAAAGATATATGTTGCTATACACATTATGAATGTATTCAGTAGAATCTCCCGGTTAGGTCCAGACATTGTGTCCTTAAATAGACGTGTTCCTTAATAAGAGTTAAATACATATACTATTCAAAGGGACACGGACAAATAGAGGTTATATAGAGGTATCCTTTACAAGGGGTACTAATGTATTTTATTAAAACTAACAGATTTGCTAAATTTAAGTACATATACATAAATTAAATAAATGCAATGTGGAACATCGATATCAATTCATCTATTCTATTAAAATGACATGAATTTAACTGAATGGAATAAATCTTTTTTTTTTTTCTCTTTCATTCCTGTTTGGTTTTTGATATTGCTCCAACCCCCCCCTCCCCCCCCCCCTCGAGTTTGTTTAATTATTTGGTTGCTCTTGGAAATTTAGTTTTGATGTGTTACACCATTCATTAACTTTTTGTATTCGATACCTAGAGACAAAATGCCTTTTTTTTTATTTTATTTTAATGGAAACAAAATTAAATGCTATTTAAATATTGAGACACAGTGATAATAATGAGTTCTAATATTATTGCCTTTCCCCCCCCCCTATTTTTTAAATCATACTTCAATTTCTGTAATTCAATCAATGAATGTTGTATGAATTGTATCAATATCGCATAGATATTTCATATCCAGAACGATTGTTGTAGGAGTTCTTGTATTTGACAAATTATTTCTTATGTGTTAAATATTAAACAACAAAATGATTATATAAATTTATTTCCATCTGGGATGTGACCGCGGTAGCCTTGTTGTCATGTTTGCGGACTTTCGGCTGGAGGTTTACTTTGAGCCGTGGGTTCGAACCTTATTGCACTGAAGACCCACTATGTAGGCGGGCCGATCTAAGTTAAATCTGTCGAGACTCAAAATCCTCCTAAGAAGTGGTGTGGAAGTTAGGAGAGAGGGATGCCAGCTTAGATATCGTCCTCATCATTTGACCGAGGCTCAAAATCATGAGTTCCGTCACCAATAGACTTCACATTGTTTCTAGTGCTACATTAATAAAACCAAACCAATCCATCTGGATATCTTACTAAAACATTCGATCGTGTCTTGAATCTTGAATACTGATATTTAATTCTGAATTGTTTCATTCGTTGCACCAAACGAAATTATTGGAAAACAAGTGTTACAATTTCGTATGTTATTCAAAAAATGCTTTGATTGTGTTGTAGTATCTGCAACCAATGAGAATAATGGCTCCTTCAGTGCATTCAATACTGACAATTTAACTAAGCCATTCAAACAACATATTTCGAGTGCTTCATTTTTTTAATGTTAACGTTTTACAATGCGCGTAAACTTTATTCGTCATTTCAACAATAACAAATAGATGCAAGATATCTATTCATTTTTAGAATTATACTGAAATGCAACACTATCAAATGGTTCCAATTGATACAATTGATTCGTTCACGTGCATAGTCGACCAATTTTACACTGTTTATTTCAATATCAGCATATGTCAAACTCAACTTACGTCATTTCGTACTTTGTGTTGTTGTGATGATTCAGCAACACTTCATTGTAACATATGTAATCCATTTCGCTTTTTCTGGATCTACTGTTTCTTCCGTTTCTTTCCTTCTTTCTTCTCTTGGCTTTATTTGTGCGACGACTATTATTTTGTCGTTTTGGCGGCATTGTTATGTCACAACAATATGAATCGGCAACAATAAACCGCTTTCTAAACATTCCTGGTACTGATAAGAATAAACTGTGAAATGTTCAGCGAAATTGATCCGAGTAGTTTTTGAGTTTATAAAAAACACAAATACGAACATTGCCTTCTATTTATATAGAAGTAAAAATATAAGTGATATTTAAATAAGAAAGCTGTTACAGAAA
This sequence comes from Nephila pilipes, assembly GCA_019974015.1. Classification (NCBI taxonomy): domain Eukaryota; kingdom Metazoa; phylum Arthropoda; class Arachnida; order Araneae; family Nephilidae; genus Nephila; species Nephila pilipes. The sequence continues at coordinate 633,861 of BMAW01128110.1, read as the reverse complement.
ATATACGAATTTTACGTCATTTTAAAAAAATTTTAAATACGAATCTCTATTTACGCTTTGTTTGTATACGAGTATTTAATTGTGAAAACATCTTCCAAGCTAGAGCACTTTTTTACTAATTTTCTTTATCGCATTTTGACCCGTTCATTGCTGGTAAGTCAAGATAACACAGCAAGTAAATTTTTTAATAAAATTTATTTTATTAGAAACCTGATGTAATTTTGTGTTATGTAAAAACTATTTTTAGCCACACAAATTTATCTTCATGGCCAATAATTGTTTTAATGGAGTTTGAATTTAAATGATACTTTTATACTTGTTTAAGCTTCTCTTCGAGTAATATTTGCTAGCCAAATCGATTAACTACATTTTTTTTAATCTTATTAAATTTTAATATCAAAGCACTTGAAAGGCTCCTAACAATTTCTCTAATAATAAGTATTAACTCTATTGAATGACAAAATCTTTTCAGCCATTGAATAATAAATAATTTATTTCAGAAGCAAATCTGATTAACTCCATACTATAATGTATTTATATCATAATAAAAATCTAGTTAATTTACAAAAGGCTGAACAGGCTTGTAGTCATATGGCTGCTGATCCGATGGCAGCATCCGAAGATATTTTTATATTTTCTTTTCACTTGGAAAAATCTTTACTCTTTCCAAACTTGACTACATCGGTAGCTTTCTATAAGCGAAATCTATATGTTTATAATTTTAGATGCCATGATTTTAATAAAAATGTAAGTCGCACGTTCGTTTGGCCAGAAACTGAAAAATCCTAATCTCAGGGAACGGTCTCAGAAAATTTCTTCACGTCTAGTAAAGTATACAAATATTTGTGCTAAAAACTGTAAGAAAATAATAACCTATTCAGACTCATGTATGGGACAAAACAGAAAGATTAAAACTGTTTTAAGTTTATTGAAATTGCTTCAAAGTACAGAAATATAAGCTGAATCAATTGAAATGAAATTTCTGGTAAGTGACACAGTTACTTGTCTAATGATTCACAATTTGGTATTATCGAATCTCAAGCAAAATAAATCCAATAATTTTCGCCAGGTGATTGATATAATACAACCTCTGACAATAAAGTTCGGTGAATGAAGTCAAAACGGCCGATCTGGCAACACTGAACAAAAAGGTGTGTCTGCGGGGCGGCAGGTGTTGACCATCTGCCCCCACCGTTGTTCAGTTGAGCGTCGTTTGTGTTCGTGTAACACTTGGTAAAAAAAGTGCTTGTTTAGTGGGTTGGTTCTTAACTGAGAGCAGCAAAATGAAAGATCAAAAGACCAATTTAAAGTTTTGTTTTAAGCTTGGCAAGAAACCGAACGAAACTCATGCGATGCTGGTACGTGTTTATGACGATCAAGCACTGTCCATGAAGTGTAGTACGCCCATTTCGAGAAAGCGGAGAAAGTATTTCTGACACCCCCATAGCGGAAGATCGGCGACCTCCATCAGTGACGAAAACTCAAAATCATCATCATCATCAAAGCTCATCACTCTTTTTGATAGTCGAGACATCATCCACAAGGAATTTCTACCTAAGGGAACGACGATGAATGCTGCAAGGTACATTGAAATTTTGACTCGTTTCACGAAACGTCTACGCAGGGTCACGACCCCAGTGAACACAACAAGGTTCATGGCTTTTTTTTGTTCACAACAATGCTCACACAGCCAATATATTCAAACAGTTCCTGGCAAAAAAAAAAAAGTGGTAGTGCAAATTGAACATCCACCTACTCGCCAGATCTAAATCCTCCAGGCTTCTTCCTATCCCCACGACTTAAACTCGCTTTGAAACGAAAGAGATTTGACGATATTCCTGATATCCAACGAAACATGACGAGGCTTTTGAACTCCATCCCAAAAGAAAACTTATTGCAAAATTTCCTGGACATGTATAGCAGATCTAAGCGGTGCATATTTATGGGAGGTGACTAATTTCGAAGGACAGTAAAGTAACTTTCGTTAATATTTCATCTACGTCAATGTTACAGGACTATTCACCGAACTTTATTGTCAAAGGATGTATAATAACCTGTAAAAAGAAAGCACTGTTTCATATGGATCAAATGACGTATCAGGACTTTCTCTACAAGTACTTTAGAAAATTCTGTCAATAACAGAAAGGTAAAAGTTACAGGAATACCAGTAAATTGGCCCAAAATACACTGGATAAAATTAGAAAAGTCGAAATCCCACTCCCATACAATTCAAGTGTGATCTTAACAAAGATATCGAATTCAATGTCATTAATATAAAAAAATTGTGTAGTATGTAGACCACTAAGTCTGAAAAATGCAATCTAGTCTTTATTGCATCCAATAGATAGAAATGTGACAACAGAAAAGAGGAAAGATATGATAGACTTGTTGAAAAATTGATTCCTTCTATTAAATACGAGTATTATGAAACTTTAAGGACAAATCGACATGACGGGAGCACAAATACAGCTAACGAAGAGACATCATTTATATCGATGATAAATCAATTTAAACAAAGTAATAATGCTTGTAATATTATGCAACTATAACAGAATAGTTAGTTATTCAATTTTGATAAAATCTTTAATAAAACACGTATTTATATAATGAAGTATTTCCGTAATAAAAAATAATTCGAAGACTGAATTTGAATTAATAATTTTCTTTCACTTGCCAATTCGATTAAAATTGTAGTAGTAGCAAGTATATTCTATAAAAGATGTGTCTGCAGTAATACAGCCTACATCGTACTTTGGAATTTGTAATTTATAAAGAATTAAAATAATTCGATACAAAAACCAACGTTTTTATATGGTGGCAAAATTTATTAAAGAAAATTATTGAAATATTAGTTAAAACTGTTAGTTATTTTTAATTTTAAAATTTACTTGTGAGCGTATTAAAAAATTCATAATACTCATAAAATCAAAACATGCATTTGAAAGTTTGTAAGTCATTCTATTAAAAAAAATGAGAACCAGAATTCAGAAAAAATTATTGTGATAAGACATGGCGCCAAATATTGGAAACTTTCTTTCTTGCGAATGATTACTGTCTAAAAGTCAGCAACCCTTACTATCTCGGAGATAGTAAGGGGGAGATAGTATCTCCCCTTTGTGAGTACAAAAGCTTTACGATACCTCATGTGGCGTGGAGAGTGCCCGGTGTTTCCAGAGGGGGAAAGAAAACTTTTCCTCAATCCTAAAAGCGCCGAGAGGAAAGAATATTTTGACTTATTAAAATTATTGAAATATTAGTTAAAACTTGTCGCAAACGTCTAAATATTGCATTGTTAGGCGAGTACGAACGATTTCCAAAATTTCAAAGCTCTAGCTTGATGTGAAGTTGGTTAAATTAACGATCGAAAATTTGATGACACACTCACACACACACACCAAGTGAAATTCAGAAAAACGTTTTAATAAAAAAACAATATATAATACCTAATCATTTTTCTCAACTTCTTGTTTTATGGAGTTAATCGATTAGGGAAATGAAGCATTCATTTACTCTAAGAAACTTGATGTTCCGCTGATATGCCTTCATGATATGAGCTTTTCGTATATTGAAATATATTTAATGAAACTCAAATTTTACGCCTTTTATTCAGCAAACTGTTAAAAATAGATGACAAGAACCCGTTTACGTCCAAGTTGGTGCCTTTGGAATTTTTTTTTTGTGTGTGTGTGTGTGTGTGATGAGGCTTTTTATGTCAAATTTCGTGCATATAAATTGCCTCTTCAAGTCCAAATGCCGCACATACTAAGTTAGAGGGGGAAAAAATCACAAAACCTGGCGTCCGAGCGCATTCTATATCTAGGTTAGCTTAAGGCTCCCATCTACCAGCCATTTTGATTTCGTGAATGAAATGTTTAATTCTATAAAATTTCTAATACCGTTAGCAAATCTATACTATATAACCTTTTTGTTGTATCAAATCTATACTATTAACCCGGCAAAAAAATAATGAAGGTTTCTGTGGAATTACATTTTCCCACCTATTTTTAAAAATTATTTTCACCTTTATTTTAATTATTCTTTCGTGGGTTTCCCAATCTTTAAAAATATTCTAAAATATTTTCAAAAATCGATCAGAAAATGTAATTCAATTTTCATTATTTTTTGCTCTTTCGGTTGCACTTTTAAGCCTTCAAATAGATAAAATAGTATAAACTTAAGGACGGTTGTAGAAATTCCATAGGATTAACAGCACGTTCACGAAATCAAAATGGCCTGTAGAAGGGAGCTTTAAGGCTTCGTGAATTCCATAGTTTCTTTCAAGTTCACAAATCTCGCGGGACAAAAAAGTGTATCGAACGAGGGTTATAGGTTTTCCCAAATATCGTCTGTATCAATTGATGTTGTTGGAACTATTGTGATCAAGTAAAGTGCTGAGTCCTCTGTATTTGTTCCATTGTGCGTTGAAAAAGGCTGTTTGTACTCACTCTGGCTAGAATGAGTCTTTGCACCTCCATTCTGAAATAAGCATCTCTCTTTTTTTTTAACCTCTTATTCATGGGGACTATAGACAAAATTCTCTACGCGGTATGGCTCAGAAGAGCTTGAAGAGAGGAGAATCTTTGTTCCCCCTGAGTTATCTCACATTCTTTCAGATAACATTCCTTTTTGGCATTGGTGAGCTCATAATAAGATGGAAAATTTTTCAATCTTGGTTTCAAAATGGCATTTTATAAAATAAAATACTATGATTTAGACAGATTGAGAGATGTGCATTGCTGGCCATTAAAATTATAACATCAGGAAGGAATGATTGGACGAACGTCAAAATCCCATGAAAGGAAGATGGAGTTAAGATATGCAAATGATTAGTATTTCAGCACATTTACACAACGCAGGAGAGAGAAACGACACCTGAAGTACTGCATAAAAGAAAAGTTGTGTAGTGGATTTCTCATTTGGAAAGCGCTGTGTAAGGTCGCAGTTTGCTCACAATATCGTGTTATTCCTCGAATAAGAAGAAGGAAGGCTGACCAGCAAGTGTAGGAATTCGATAGATGCAGGACCGTTATCCATCGAGAGTGTGGATTATCATTCCGTGTTATTGCCCGTCGCCCTGGTCGAAATTTAGCCATTTTCTTGCGAATATGGAATCAATGGGTTGCTGAGGGCCATACTGAACGGTAAGCAGAATCTTCACGCCCTCCCAGGACTAACGCCCGAGAGGACATACATATTGTGTCGGCCCTTCAAAACTGTACAACCACTTCACAGACCATTAGTCAGGAAACGGGCATGTTTGCAGCACGTCAAGTATTTGCTCGCAAGGTGCGACGACGTTTGCAGAAACGTGGACTGTCAGCACGGCGACTATTACTTCGACTTCCCTTGACAATGCTGCATAGAGAGACAGGTCGACTCTGGGGAAACGAACGACAAAGCTGGATACAGGAGTGGCACAATGTCGTCTTTTCAGACGAGTCTTGGTTCTGCGGGCAGTATTATGGACATATATGTGTCTGAAGGCTCCGAGGAGATTACTCGATGCCTGCTTGCATTCGAATAGGCCTAGGGGTCATGCACCTATTGTGATGGTTTGAACAGTCATAGGGTACACGACACGCTCATCTGTAGTTCGGATCGACGGTAATTTGAACGCAAATCGGTACGTTACTGACATCTTATGTCCAGTAGTTGTGCCCTATGTTCGAAGCCTGCCAAATGCCATCTTCCAGCAAGATAATGCAAGGCCACATGTTGCACGTTGTGTTCTGACCTTCCTCGATACACAGGTATTCGACTGTTGCTCGGCCTGTACTGTCTCCAGATCTATCACTCATTGAAAACATCTGGCCATGGATTGCTGAGAGACAAGCCTGCCACCCCTCTCTAGATAATACGGTTTGAAGCAGCATGGAATAAAGTTAAGGTGACTAGATTTTAACATTCGAAAAACGGGACAGCATTTATGGGGGGGGAGGTCTTGATTAAAAATTTGGTACTTAAAAAATACTTACCTTTGGTATCTAAATAAATTACTTACCTAAATCATCTGAATAGCTGATTTGTTGACATCACTTGTTTAACTAGAGCTAGCTCGCAGTATGATGTGAATCACATGAGAGACAGTTACAAAACTCAATATGCGAAGGCGTTACTTCGTGGACGACCATTAAACTCCTTACACCCTGACCCTTCTCCTCTCTAAAACTCCCCTCCGTTTCCAATTTTTGTATAAGATGTAATTCCTTTGCAACAATGTTCCAAGTGATGCTAGATCGCTAGCGGAACATGTCGCCATAAGAATAAAATCTATGGAAGTGTACAAAGCGGAACATTCTCTCTTCATTTTACAGTTACAAAATGTTTTAATCGCTGCCAATGCCGAAAAATGCCACTGTTCATTAAGTCCAAACAATAGTGGTCGTATTCTAGCAACTGATCAGGGCGAACTTTGATAATCAGTTCTCAACAATTATTTTTATTATTAAAGTTCAACAAAATAAAATTTACCCAAATAATATAAAGCTCATATCCTGGTGAAATAGCTACATGGAAGCCGAAAACCGTATATTCCCCTCACGTTCTCCCGCTGTTTCCTAGCTTGTCATCATTCTTTTTGAAAATCGGGACTTTCTTAAGACCCATCGGGACGCGGGATAAATTGTAAAAAATCGGTACTGCCCCGCTAAAAGCGAGCGGGACATCTGGTCTTTCGAGATGATAGAAGCTGGACCTTATTTAAGGTCCGCATCCAAGCCCGATTCGACTCCATGCGTAATCGGGAAAGGCTTTTTAGCTGCCGGGGGGAGACATCTGTTTCTGCTAATTTCGCTCCCCTGTAAGCCCCAAACTGCTTGCAAATTTAATCATTTTGTCTTCATGCCATACTGTTTACGTATAGTAAATATTTTTTTTTGTATTTTCTTTTATTTCATGATATTGCAATTTTAAAGGCCAGCAGTGTATTTAAGAAGAAATTTACATGAGATTTTTTATTCACATTGCATATTTTTTAAAACCTCCAGGACTTCTGAATTATCCAGAACTTTGTTAATGAATTTGGCCTTGATATTTTGACCTCCCTGCCTCAAATTCAAATTATAAATTCTTCTCCTAAACATGTTACCCTCAACTCCTCAACTCTACTCGTTTTGTGTCTTTCAGAAAGTTCATGTAAAGGCCTGAACGTAACATCGATTTATTCAGATGACCCTGGAAATAATCAAAACCTTTATTGGGCCAATCTTAATTTTTACCAAGAAAGAATCCCTTGTTTATATAATTAGCATTTACTCACGTTTTTTCAAATGGACATAAAATGAAATAATTTTTTTCCCCAAGAAGTGAAATTTTACTCTGAGCTAAAATCAAAGTAAACGAGTGTTGAACAAAATTTCCTCTTTTAGAATAAGATAATTTTGCAGATTACTGGGTTGTGTTAGTAAATTAATTATTCCATGGTTTTCCCCAAACATTGTTGCTTTTATTGTAAAAGAATTGATGAGGACTGAGAAAGAAAATAAACACTACATTGGGTTCGACTTTGACCAGAAACCAGTTGTTCAAACACGACTAGGATATATCGGTTATTCAATTTAATGATTGTTGAGTTTCAAATAAATTCATCATTCAGGCTCCACACGCCAATGCTATTTGTTTTGTGTATCTTTTACAAAGAACAAATCATAATGCAACAAACGGACTAAGCGTTAACATCGCCAGAGGCCTTAAATTCGAAACTGTATGTATTTGAAAAACATTTAACTTAAATACATTACATCCTAGCTCTACGCTAAAAGTTTTACAAAATACACAATCTTCAAAAAAAAAAAAAAAAAAAATCTTGAGCTCAAAATTGAAGTTAATTTTTACTACAAAATGAATAGAGGCAAACGATAAAAATATTACGATAGACAAATTATTAAAAGAATGAACAATATTAAATTTTCGTACATTAAAATGAAGGCAGGTGGTCAAATAATAAAGTAAAGACAATAAATTATTAAAGTTATTGATGATACTCTTCTCAGTTACTGAAATTAAAACAAATGATAAATAAAAAAAAATTAACTTAAATATATCTGAAGAAAAATATAACTATTGTTCCAACAAAAAAAAAATTACAGCACATTTTTAAGTAAGTAAGATTTTTCGTTCGATATTGCCATTCTTAAACATGATTTACTTTCAGAGAGGGGCGTAGTAATATATAATTTTTACATATTTCTCTTACAAAATGTCTAAGGTAAACTTCTGTGAGTTTCTTTTTTCTAGAATAACTTGGAAATGTTTTGTATTGGCCCCAAAAGTACTAAAAACGTCCAGAAATTTCTATCTCCTCAAGGATTAGAATGCACTTCAACACCACTTGTTTTTTAATCGCATTTTTCTAAGTTCAAATAGACCTCGTTAGTTGCAACAAAATTATACAATAATATCATGAAAAGAACGAATCTTATAGAAACAATTAAATTGGGAAGATATGATTTGATGAAAATTCAGTCCTCGATTTTTCAGGAAAATTTTCTGTAATAACGGTGAGTAGCTTTAATATACATCATGTTTATTCTTACATTCTCATATACACAAGAGGCTGTAAGACGATGGTATGAGCTTACTGAGCCGGGAAAAAGATCTGGATTTTTTTTTCCATCTATATCGAAAATGTGCTCGGTTCGTCCCACTGTGCGTCGGGTTTGAGTGAAATTATAATTGAAGCATATTTTTAATTACAAAAAAAATTCCATTAGTTTCCAGCTCTCCTGTATCTTCAGTTTTGAGATATCTGTTTCAGAAAGTATCATTTTACAAATGATGCGTTTAAAAAAAAAAAAGAGCTATCTCGAGTGTTTGTGTCGCTTATGTTTTATGCTTTGTAATTAGTTTCTTTTTTTTTTTTTTTTTTTTTTTGAAAATTTATAAATGTCATTATACATTCCACTTTTGCTTTTCTTTTGAGTTTTCATAGGGTAGAATAGTATTTAGGTGACTTCCATGATTAGTCCTTATAAGTAGTACAACTGAATAGGTTCAGTTGTTACTTCTATTATGAAATTGTTCAGGCATTTATTTCTTTGTAAATATCTCGCATGTATTTCCTTGTTTAACTATTTTAATTCTTTTTTCTTAAAACACTATACATTTTTTAAAGCGCCTTTAGTGGTTAAAAACTATTTATACAAAATTCTGTACAGAACAATTATTTATTTATTAATATGTGCTAACATGTTGTTTCGAGAGAATGATGTCAACAAAAATGCCTGGTCGTAAAATAAAGGATATAGGGTGTTAGGTTCAAAAGATTGGCATTATGATACATAATGATTACGTTTAGTTTGCTTAAGGCATATTTATATTGCTAAGGTATATTTAATTTATTAATTTTTATCGTCTGCTTTTATTTCAACATCCGAACAGAATATTATTGTCCACTTTGTCCTTATTTTTTAATATTTAATTTAACGATTAATTTTTATGGCAGAATCGTCTGTTTTTATTCTTTTTGTTGTTAACATTGGCAACGTTTTTTGTACTTTAGAATATTTTGCTAGCGAAAATAAAAATACAATAGGAATTTGAAAAAAGTATTTTCTTTTCTTGATAGTGTACCGTTTGAAGATTATTTATTGTTAATCAGACAAATAGGTAAATTCTGATTTTTAAGTTTAAAATATTTAATGTGACTATGTACAGCGATTATACAAAAATATGTGACAGGAGATACCAAGACGTCCGTCTGGACCGGGAACCAAGCAGGGACTGACGCTCTTTTAGGGCCATCGACCTCCAACGGTTTCCTGTCGGCGAAATTCCCCCAATCTTCACAAGCTGCCGAAAAAGCCACGATCACCTTTCTGCTGACATCTCGGGGATCAGGTGTCGCTCGGGCAGTCCAGATGCAGGAGTGTCAAGTTGGTAGCTCGACCAACAAACATTGAAGAAGGCCGAGGAAAGTGGATATGCCACAGACGTTACAATAGTAATTGCTTCTGTGGAGCCTGGGGCTAAGAGATGTCTTAACGAAATTACAGTTAATTTTACAGTTGCGTGTGGGTTTTATTTAACTTTCGTATAGATTTTATTTCACTACGATGGTTTCATATATTTATTAAGTCATTTTAAATGGCCTCCTGCATTCGACTCAAATGATTGCTTTGCGGTATATTTTCAGTAAACAGATATATTTGGTATCAGGTTATTAAAATTGATATCCTACAAAAAAATAAACAGGAAGTGAGTTTGGTAATTTTAGCTTCGCAAACGAGTTTCGAGTTTTAATACTAGATAAACATAATTTATTTAATTGAATTGCAAAGATCAACGCTTTTGATGACAAGCGATATCAAGTTATTTTTAGATTCGGCTGTGTACGCACTATTTTATTAAAAAGCGAACTCTCTCTAAAAAAAAATATGAAATATCGCATGTTTATTTTCGATGATACTTCACCGTTATTCAATATGAGAGTTAAATGGATCATATTTAGATAATTATTTTGCAGAATTTTATAAATAAATAAATAAAAATATAACATCAAATCGTTCGGAAAACGCCAATGAAACAAGTTATTTAAAACCTTATAAATATTTATATCATTGATATTTTTTGAAAGCTATTTTCAAAAAAAAAAAAAAAAAAAAAAAAAATGTTTTCATCATTAGTTTTATCAACTAATTTTCCATCTTTTAGGGTACTTCTTTAAGCAAATATGTATTTGTTCGCCCTAAATATAGAAATGGCGCGAATTGTCCGTATCAGGTTTGTTTGCCTATTTATTGAGCGTTTTTGTTTGACTGCTTATATCCTCACGCTGTTGAGTATCAAAGTCACAAGATTGTGAGAAAAGGCCGCTGCGTGGCTTAGGCTCCAATTTCAACTTAACTCCAATTTCAACTGCAGCTGCATGCCTATACCTATCCGACTCAAAGGCTCTCCTAAACGTAGCCAAAAAATCTTCATCATTTTGAACCGCGATCAGATGACGAGGTCGAGACTTGACAAGCATCGCACTTTCCCCATCCACTCCACAGCAATATGAGGACTTTAAGCCATTGATGTGGCCGTTGTAGCCTAGAGATTACGATTGCGGACTCGCGGCTGGCGGTTTTCGTCGAGTCGTGAGTTCAAGCTTTGATGCCATAAAATACCCCGTCGTGTAGCCGGGGCTGATGCATGTTAAATCAGTCGAGGCTCAAAATCCTCCTGTTGGTGTGGTGTGGAAATTTGGATAGGGAGATACCAGCTCAGGTATTGCCCTCGTGTTGCTTCTAGTGCGACGTTAATAAAACCAAGCCAAATGAGTCATTGACGGAACAAACGTGCATGATTGCTCATGATGCTAAGAGCAGTTTTTAAAATGACGCGAATTTCAGGCTCAAAGTTATTTATTTATTATTTTTTTTGTAAGTAAAATTTCGTTTTATTCCTACACATCAAAGAATTAGTTGCTATGAAAGTATTGAAAAACTAGAGCTAAATGGACTAAATTCGTGTGACGTCACGATCACATGATAACTTGACCACGTGATTTTCGCCAATGTAAACAAGTCTTGTATTCGTTTGTTTTGCACTGCGTTTATGAAATGTGTTATGCTTCATATGCTTAAGGAACTTACATTTTACTAGATAAACTACTTTTTAACTGAAAATTATCTCAAAACTTTGTTTTATATATTTTTCACCTAAATAAATACAAAAATCGAAATTTTGGATTGCTGCAGTATAAAGGCATTGAATCTTTCTTCTATCAAAGAGCTGGAATAATGGCAGCAAATTTATTTGGTTTACATACAGACATTTTGTTAGAATTATGAAAACATCCTAATTTAACTGTCATTTTCTAGTGTTTAAAAAAGTGTTTTTGGTGAAAATGCAGTTTAGCGTTACCACTTGGCGAGATTTGAAAAATCGCCAAATTTGGCGATTTTTATGGCGGAGCCTGAAGCCTTATTCGAAAGGGTTGCCACGGCTAAAGCCACCTCAGTGGAGAGAAAGCATGGTAGCCACAATGGGCAAAATATCGCCAAACAATTCCTGTCTCCAAGTGGTTACACTAAACTGCATTCCAACCGTGTTTTTAAATCTTTGATCTCCTTTAAAATCTTCTTCTGATCTGTAAAATTTCAGGTATTTTTCTATTTCGCCCGCGCAAGCGATAAAGTCGCCAAAAATGATACAACCGACGCCAAACGGAATCTGTTTGTTGTCGCCAATGAAGTCTGCTTGGCGAGATTGGCGCTGACGAAATGATAAGTATCATAACAATATTTCTAAATCAAATCATTTGAAATGTAAAATAAGCTTTATCAAAACAAAAAGGGGAAAATAACTCAATGGCTATTAGAAGTTCGAAAATGTATCTTTTTAAAGCAGAAAATAATCTAAAGCTTATATCGCAAGTATACAAAAAAAAAAACCAGAAACAAGTTTAAATAGGCTTAGCTTACCGAACGATATTTTAACTATTAAACGAGAATAAGACTATAGATACACAAAATTGTACTCATATTATTTCCTGCCGAATATGAAAAACTGAATACTGTAAGAAATATGATATTAAATACAATAATCGGAATAAAGTGTGGATATAATATATATATATATATATATATATATATATAAGGAAATCCTATGTAAACACAGACCACGCCGGTTTGTTTATGATATATATCACGTGATCCTGTGAATTTAGTCCATTGCCCACCGATTGTAAGTTCGTTACCAGCTTCTATCGTAGATTGTTATATGAAATAGTAAGAACCGCTGCTCGTTAAACAGAACTGGACTTTGATGTATACACGTGGTGTGGATATTAAGAGAATAGAGTATTAATTTTCCTATTTAGTCCTCGCCACTAGACTTTGGCTTAGAATTACAAGGTCCATAATCACGAAGCGTTATGTAGTAATAGAACAAACGTTTCAAACTTGCTACCCACAATGAATATCTTTGCGACCCAGCCAACAGCATGTATAAAAAATTTTTTACCAAAAATACAGTTTTGTCATTTATTATTATTTAAAATTATTGTTAATATACTACAACATTCGCCTGTGAAGTATTACTAGTTGAATCTGTACGTCGTTTCCCCCAACAAACAGCAACGAATATTGTAGCAGCTGATAAAAAAACAAGTAATATAAAAAGAAATAAATAAAGTCTATTCCTACTGACGTCAACAAAGAAAAATTTGATTTTAGTTACTTTTTATTAAATAATTACGATTAATATAAATATCTATATACATATGACAGAATCACAATATTAAGTGGCAATTTTTTTCCTCCCATATAAAACTAAAATTAATTAATTCATCCGGTAAATTAAATGTTTGGAATGCAATTTAACCCAGCCACCCTTGGCGACAAGAATTATTTTGCGGTATTTTGCCAAATGTGGCTACCCTGGTCCGCTTCGCTGACTTAACGTTCAGCCAAAAAAAAAAAAAAAAATCTCCAAGTTTGGCAATTTTTGAAATCGCGCCAAAGGGTTGGGCTAAACTGCATTTTCGCCAATTAAATTTAATTAAATGAATTAATATTTGAAAAAAAAAACTGTATTAACATCAAGTGTCATCCACTACAAGTTTAAAAAAATGTATTTGAACTTGAGTGGATGAATAAAAAGTATTTTATTAACGAATGAAAATTTGAACAACAGGTCAATTGAAAAGTCCCCGGCCTACCACAGTAAAACACATTTTTTTGACAAAATTAGTTTTTTTTTTATTTAACATAATTCCCTTCAAGGGTGATACACTGATTATAGCGACCCTTCAACTTTTCGATACCATTTTTGTAATACGATTTGTCCTTAGCTTCAAAATAGGCCTCAGTTTCGGCGATCACCTCTTCATTCGACGAAAATTTCTTCCCAGCAAGCATTCTTTTGAGATCTGAGAACAGGAAATAGTCGCTGGGGGCCAGATCTGGAGAATACGGTGGATGAGGAAGAAATTCGAATCCCAATTCATGGATTTTTGCCATTGTTTTCACTGACTTGTGACACGGTGCATTGTCTTGGTGAAGCAGCACTTTCTTTTTCTTCAAATGCGGCCGTTTTTTGGCGATTTCGTCCTTCAAACAGTCCAATAACTCTATGTAATAGTCGCTGTTGATGGTCCTTCCCTTTTCAAAGTAGTCAATGAAAATTATTCCATGCGCATCCCAAAATACAGACGCCATAACCTTGCCAGCCGACTGTTGCGTTTTCCCACGCTTTGGAGCGGGTTCATCGTGTGCAGTCCACTCGGATGACTGTCGATTGGACTTCGGAGTGAAATGATGGAGGCATGTTTCATCCATTGTCATATATCGACGCAAAAACTCGGGTTTATTACGCTTGATCATCTTCAAACACTGCTCCGAATCATCAATTCGTCGTTGTTTCGGGTCAAAAGTGAGCTCGCGCGTCACCCACTTAGCACAGAGCTTTCTCATATCCAAATATTCGTGAATGATATGATGTACACGTTCAGTTGATATCTTTAGAGTGTCTGCTATTCCATTCAATTTCAATTGACGGTCATTCAAAATCATTTTGTGGATTTTCTTAATGTTTTCGTCGGTAACAACCTCTTTTGGGCGTCCACCGTCTTCAGTGCTCATTTCACCACGTCTAAACTTAGCGTACCAATCCTTGATGGTTGATTTTCCTGTGTCCGGAAACTCGGCATCAAGCCAAGTTTTTGCTTCAACTGTATTTTTTCCCTTCAAAAAGCAATATTTTATTAACACGCGAAATACCTTTTTATCCATTTTTTTCACAATAACAAAAGTTGCATCACTCAAAATGCTATAATTCACAAACTAATGATCCGACAGCTGTCAAATTTATACACGCATCTTTTGAGGGTTAGGGCTAACTAAAAAACATATGGATTTAATTCTAGTAGCGCCATCTATGTGTCAGGCAGGGCACGTTTCAATTGACCTCTTATATATAGGAAGAGTGTGAGCTAATATTTGGAATTTAATAAAAAAACGCCATTTAGTCTTTTACTTCATTGCTCGTATGCCTAACATTAAATTTTTTCCTCACAGAAAACAAAAAAAAATAAGTTTATTTACTGGTTAAAATTACTTACTGGTGTTATTATTCCGTGACTGGTTAATTGAAACTCGAAAAAGTATATAGATTATTTCTTATTTAATTTTATTATTATTTTGCGTTAACTTCGACTTATCTATGTTAGAGCATCGCATTCAGTATGTATTTATCGAAAAAAGGTAGTAATAAAACTAAACGGAAGATATATGTGTGTGAGTGGTTGATAAACAACAAAATATTCCCAAGGAAATAGGGAATTGCAACATTTTTGCTGCGTCATCGAAAATGAAATAATTCGCTTGTTATATAATAATGCTATTAAGGTATCAAAATTGTGAAATATAAACGTTATCCTGAGCTGCATAAGCGTTATGATGCAAATCACAATTAATAATACTCCTAAGTAAGAGATGAAAAAAGAAAGAAAGAAAGGAAGGAAGGAAGAAAACTACCATGGGGTAATTAAATTAGTGTGGCCACGTGAAATTAGGTTGTAAACAGATCTAACACCCTTGTTCCAGAGTGATATAAATTCTAACCAGTAATAATAATATCGGAAGTAATTAAACCCCAAAGTCAGCATAAAGTGAGGTGTGAAAGTTTACTGAATGCACTACTTGTGACGTTTGTTGTTGCCATCTCATTGAGATAACTTGAAATCATGACGATGGTAATTAAAAGTCCGTTACGAAGCTCGTCTGGAACTTTTTTTGACCTGTTATATTGAATATATTGAAGATGACTCCCATCAATTATCTTTTTAACTGTCTCTTAAATCAAATTATTAATTCGTTAAATCGACTGAACGTTTATGTTAGAATCATGAAACTGCTTAATTTCGATGGTCCTAATAATTTCTCACCATGGTCAGAGGAGGAGGATTACATCTAAGTTGTCGCATCATTCGCCAAACTCCTTCTCCACTAGAAGAATCTGAAGCTGAGTCATAAATATTCATCTCCTATATAATTAATACATAGGTTGCGACGTGATTTAGGGTAAGACTCTTTGGTTTCTTAATTTTTCAATATTTCTCATTCGAAGGAGAACTATTTACAAAGTATTTTTGCTAAAATTTGGAGAATATCTAATCATCATAACTATAAATTTCAGTTTAATACGAGAGATGTTTCGAAAGCAAGTTTCGTCACTTTTTTTTTCTCGCATGGAAACTTTATTGTCATAATAATAATAATAATAATAACAATAAACCATGTCATCATGAACTATATACCTTGAATTGCTTGTCCACATAGTCACAACTGAAATAGAGACATTTGTCATAGCGTGCAATCAGTTTGAAGAAATCACTTCTCCAACCATTTGAAGAGACATGGCCTGTTCATTATACGTGATCTGCTGGAGTTCATGCAAGACGGACACACCAGTCTCACATGCCCACTCATACCGGATAACAGCACAAACTTTCATTGCCGACCCCGTTGTCAGTCCCGTCTCGGGCACGCAATCTGTTGCTACTCTCTTTTCTCCGTCGCTTTGGGCATGCGTCATTCTTCCTCTACTGACGCTACTTTCGTCGTTGAACCAGTACAAGGTGTTGATTCTTTTGGCTGTTGTTTGTTTCATCTGGTGTACCATATACTGTCTCAATAAATTAACGAAATTTACTTTTGGAACATTCCTCGTATAATTATGAAGTGATTTAATTGGTGAACTTAAAGAAATTTTTGATTAAAAGTATTTGGGGGTGATGTTATGAGCTACTGAGCACAGCTCCCCCTCACGAAGATTTTTGAGCCGAAGAATATGTTTGCTATGCTTGTGTACAGAAGGTACGAAAGTATTCCTTCTGTAGCTAGCCTAAGGAGAGAGTGGGAAGGAGATGGCGGAAGGAGGCTCTCTCTGATTGGTCAAGTGTACCCGTGTAAAAGTTACTATGAGATAAAAACAATTAGGAAGAACTATTATGAGTTTGAAAAGAATTTAAGAAGATATCCTTCGATCCAACGACCGGGGGTAAAACACTTGACTATTGTTCTTAGTTGGAAAATTAATTCATTACAGGTTTCTGTAAGAGGACTCATGCTAGTGCAGCTATTTTCAGATGGAATACTTCTCATTTTAAAATAAAATGTATCTCTACTTTTTACATAGAAAATATAAATTTTGAATTTCGTTAGGATAAAGAAACTATTTGCCTAAAAGTGATACATAATGGTGCGAATTTTTGCAAAATTATTTTTATGATGAAATAAAGGAACGATTTAAAAATTTTATTAGTAGAAAAAAAAAATTATGTTTCAATTGACTCATGCAAAAAAAGGAAAAGAAAAGAATTATTAATTATTATGAAAGGGAAAATATACATATTAATAAAGCATCATTTGTTAAAAACGTTTCAAAAAATTCCGAGTGTGTGTTAATGCTTTTTCCATACCTCAATTCTTTGATTATTTTCTAAAAATAAATTAGTTTAATAAATTTTTAAAAAGTTTTAAGTCTTAGCTTTATCAAAAGGTTCTCATGATATGCAATCGCATTTTAAGTTCGAAGGAGAAAAAAAAACTGTATTGTAACTTTATTAGGAATTGACAGATGGAATATGAATCAATAATGTGACAAAAAAAATTGCGTATTCACCAGTCAGATTGTGTTTTATTCTTTAGTTTTAGACACAAACACGAATCAATCACACATAATTGAATATTTCCGGGTAAAAATAATTCTAAAAGGCTATTGTCTATTCAAGAATTCTAGAAAACTTTTTTTTTTCGTGACTGATGCCTAAATTCAATATTTTAATTTAAAAGAATTTTTTTTTTAAAATAATAGATGGTAATATTTCTTTTCTCTCTCCCCCTCTTGTTTGTTATATCAAAATTCTTTTTAAAAAATCTTCGCTCATCTGGTATTCAATCAAAAATGGCATGGACTTTCAATGTTTGCGTGCTGTGTTTAATAGAGTAAACAGAGAAAATAAATTGTTTTGAAACATTAAATAAAAATAAATTTGTATGAATTAATGTCAAGCCATTTAAAACCCCACTTGTATAGCTTTAGCTCTAAATTTGTAACTGTGCATTAACGAAAAAGAAAAGAAAAAAAAATCGACAGTAAAATTATTCAAATAGAAAAGATAATGAGAACATATTTTCAGTTAATACAGTTCAATTCATTCAATTTATTTTCAGATTAATACTTATTTCTATACAAAAACATGTAAAGGAAAGAATGCATATTTTAACTAAAGCAATTCATGGAATTAGATTCTGCCCTTGAAAAGAGCAGAATAAAACAATACTTTTAAATAGTTGTTTGCCATTTTTTAAATTTAAATTGTTTCTCATTTTTTGGAGATCTTATACACAAGAGAAAAAACTTACATGAACTTTGAAAAACAACAATGTAAAATAAATTTTGGGCTATGAAAAATAATAACAGAAACTAATAGCCTTTATAAAATTATTTGCCAGTTTAAATCACGAGATTTTCTCACAGATTAAGTAAATAAATTAGATAAATCAGAATAACTCCCAGTTTAGCTTCCATCTGCCGACTCTTTCGATTTCGTTTCGTTCCTACTTTTCTTTCTAAGTCTAATATTTAGTTGAATGCAATAAAATGCATTTAAAAGAATAAAAAAATAATGAAAGCTTCATCTGAATCACATTTTCTCTCTGATTTTTAATAATTTCTTATGTTTATTTTAGTGATTCGTTTGAGGTTTTCTCCGGTCTTTAAAAAATATTTTAAGATATTCACAAAAATCGGAAAGATTATGTAATTCAGTGAAATTATAATTATTTTTTGCTCTTTCGGATGCACTTTAGTGCATTCAAATAGATCTGGTCTGGATTTGAGGGTGAAAGTAAAATTTCCATAGGATTAACATTAAGTTAACAAAATCAAAATGGAAGTAGACGGGAGCCTTAAGATGTGATTGAAATTATGAGAGTAAGATATTAACACATACGGATACACACAAGAAATTATTTTTCTTTCATACTGGAGCATCTCATAAAATTCTTAACAAAGTTAAAGCTTTCAACGTCAAATTCAAAATTTTTAAAAATTCATACTGTATACATTTTGAAAATTTCGTTTCAGTTATTATATTTTTTCAGATAAAGAATGCCTAAGCAATTTTAAAAATGGATGTCGAATTTCATGTTATGTCAATTTTTGTTTTATTTTATAACATATGTACATATTTTCAAATACAAATTTAATTTGTCTGTTAAAAAAATATTTATTCAACAAACAAAACTTTTGTTTACAAAAAAAAAAAAAAAAAAGAACAATTTTTACATCATTTCATTACATTTCAAATTTTCAAATAAACAAGCATACTAGCTTTCTATATCAGAAAACGGAAACCGTAACTAATTCTCTGCAAACGGTAACGGTAACGGCTAAAATTACGAGGTACCTATTTTAAAAATTAAAAACTTACCCTCTCATCATAATTTATAGTTGGCGTGGTGTGGATGTTTGGAGAGGGGGGTGCCAGCTCAGGTGTCGTCCTCGTCACTTGACCATGGTTCAAAATTACGAGGTCCGTCGCCAATAGCCCTCGTGTTGCTTCTAGTGCGACGTTAATAAAAAAAAAAAACTAAACTAATCATAATTTATAATTAAAGAGCATAATTAGTTAAAGTTTATCAGAATTGTAAAAAGCTATCATAATTAGGATCAAGGCAACAAACGCCTGGGCGTTCGGCAGAGTGAATTCTCTGCAAAAAAAAAAAAAATGCCATATTTGAGCTCACTGCCGGAAAAAAAGGATTAAAAATTATTCCTATCATTTTAATAAACAAAACCTTGTTGTCACAAAATGATTTTCTCTCAAGGGATATTAAAGGTAACCAACTTAATTTTTTTTTCTTTTTTTTTTTCAATTTCATCTATTTCCTTTTACAATACATTGAAATTGAAATCTACTTGATACAAGAATAATCTATAATTTTTGGAGAGCTATTAACTCTTTTCTGCAAAATAACTACAGACGAATCCATAATCGCCTACTTGGCGACATTTCGAGGGATGCTTAAGTGCATTTGGCGAGATTAAGTGCATTTTCCCCGCGATCCTCGTTTTTAGAGCAAATCGACTCGCGAGAGAAATCATTCGCAAGTGCAGTGCATTTGCATTTACCGTGTATTTACTATTACTATAAAGGGATACAGTATTACTCATCTGAACATAATGTTTCAAAAGGTAAGTGTTTTTTGCATGATATTTCGAATAAGAAATTACATTTTTTAGCGATTGAAGGAATTTAGTCGACTGTCAACGTGTAAAAAGCCGTGACGTTAGGCTTAACTCATTCCCATTACTAACGGCGGTTCTTCCCGTGTTCACCCGCACTCTGCCGCCAATTTTACATCGCTTCAACATGATGTATATTTTTAAATTTTTGCTTGGATTTGAACTCAAGCAAATGCTTATAGGTGGGTTAGATCGAAAAAATACTTTTCTGAACGGGAGGAGTGCACGATTGTGTAAATATTAAATTTTATAGAAAGTAATTTAACGAGTAGAGTGTTATTATTTACTTTTTTTACAGTCTTCTTTGTAAAGCCTCATGTACTAAAAAATTATGCATTAGTTAATCAATATACAGCTTGTTATTTTAACCAAGATTTGTTTGTCATTTCTTCAATGTACAGTGATGTTACGGGGAAAATCAGATTGCGATTGCAATGAATATTTACAAGTGTTTATTATATGCAATGAGGAAAAAATCAAATTTTCTGCATAGGTAATAATTTTTTTTATTGGCCCCAAAGTAATTCGTGTCAAATTATTCCATATCATGCAAATGCAGTTTTAAATTACATTTTTATAAGAGTTGTAAGCATGTTTTCTAATTGTAAGTTTTCCCTCTTTTCTGCTTTTATTTGCAGTATGAAAGTACGAATGTATTTTCATCGTCATTGGCCAACATTTAGAATGTAGTAAAACATTCATTTTCATAAATTACATAGCATGTAAGAAGTAATCATTATTTGAAATTTCTTGTGTGTTTACATAAAGTAATGCAGTTTATTTTTCATAATTCCAATTTACAAGTAACAAATGTCATTGACTTAAAACTACTATTCAATTTCAGTGTTAAGTTTGAGATATTTATAAATTTGCAATATAAATTACTAATTATGATTTTTATTATTCTGTTTTAATTTGTAATATATTTATTTGTCCCTTTGTTGTATGTAAGTTTATTTTAAGAATAGATTAAATTATCCTGCCTTCAATTATTTTAATCAGAATATATTAAAAATTTTTTGGCATTTCATGACTTATAACCATTTGTTATTAGATGTGTAATTACTGATTTGTAAAAGAAGGGTTGATATTATTAAAAATATAAAAATATTTATATGTTGCCTTCTACCTATCTATGATTAGTATTTTCATAAATCTATTCACATAATTTTGATAGAAATGAGTTTTTAAACTTGTGTTATTTTAAGATGCAAATTTTTAATGGTGCACTATTACAATTTTTAATAGCACAATTATTTCTGATTTTGCGACATAAATCGAATATTCTGCTAGATTTATAATCCTTTAAAAAATTTTGTTAGCAGATTCAGATGTTTTTGTTTTATTTTGAATTGTCATTTCCTATAATCATTAAAATAATAAATGTGCAATAGGTAAAATATGTTTCACTAAACAAATAATTTCATTATGTACAGATGTTTAATTTGTTATGATTTTTTTTATATTATCCTTTTGAAGTTTAGTACTTGTTACTGAATTTCACTGTGAAGTTTTTAATCAGGATTAATCATTCCACAGAACTTTAACAAAGTTGGGTATTCATAAATATATTCCAGCATTGAAAGTAAAAAGTTCTGTTTTTTCCATTAAAAATTCTCTTAATTAAATTTTAAGATATGTAAAAAGTAAATTTTATTTTCAGCATGCATATCAATTTTTTTTTAAACTGTTATTAAAGTTAAAAAATTTAAAGCTTTGAATATTTTTTTTATTTTATATTGGGGAAAATTTATAATGCTTCCAATTTAACCTTGTGTAATATAATGTAAAGTATACGAGAGTATTAAAAGTAAGCATTGATTGGTGTTATATTTATACATAAGGATATCTAAGTGTATTTTTCAAATGATTTGCATTTGTTTAGAATTGGAATAAAGTATATATTTTTATATTTGTTTTAAAGCTGTCTTTATCTGATGTTACAGATCCTGAACTATTTTCATGCAGAAAAATGCCCCATATTTCATATTCATCTATTTATTATATTGTGTCTGAAATTTAAAAACATTCTAGAAATGGATAGATTTTTTTGTAAAATGAAAAAGATATTTGACATTACAATTTAGGAAGTGGAATATGGAACACTTTTTATTCCTTAAACAGATATCTGATTACATTACAAAAGAGTAGAGTATGCTGCTCTGTAGATTGGCAGTTCAGAATGTTGGAACATTTCTGTCTGAAAAGTTCTAGATTAGGGTCATATTATATAACATTGTACAAAAACAGCATTTAATATTTTAGGAAACTAAATAAGGAAAACACAAGTTTTAAAATACTACTCTGATTAGCTGTAGTTCCTGAATTTGAAAACTTCAGTCATGTTATTTTCAATGTTCAATTTATAGCTATTTTATTAAAAGATAAAATAATATTTATGAAATGGGAGGAGGGTGGAGGGATTCCTTTTGATGGAACAAATTGTGTTCAATTTCTTTCAGCATTCATAAAAAAAGAGGTTTCATATATAGATAGCTGCTTGTTCTTTGAATTTCAACAAGTACTCTACGTGTTCTGTTATATATGTCTTAACCATTTTGTACAAAATGATTTGAAATTTTCATGTTTTGTATGTTGACATTTCATTTTTAAGAGAAAAGTTATTCCATAAATTAAGTTCATTTTTTGCCAAGTTTTGTATGCCACTGAACAAAACTGTTCTGCTTTTACAAAATAAAAGGTTTTCTTTGCAAATTCTATATCCAGCCCTTGTTTGGACATAAAATTAAATCTTACTATGCTATTATTCTTGCATTATTATTTTTTAAAATTCATTTGGTGCTAAAAAAGGCATTAATTGTCTTTGTCAAATGTGTTCTCTAAATTTTTGTAGCTGTATTTTGAATTTTTAATGTATGATGTTATAAGTGTAGTGCTTGGGTTTTATTGAGGAATGATATAACATCTACCACTGTTGTGTGATTAACCTTGTGTTATTCATGAAGTGTGTGTGTGTTGGCTTTATTTTTTATCATATAAATGTTTGAAGTAAACAGTTCATAAGAAGAGAATTTAACACATTTTGTAAAAGAAGACTAGTGTTCAGCAGTGGAAAAAAATTATGGGAAATAAATGCAGTAGTTAATCATTTAAGGAAAATTTCTGCTTTAAAACTATAAAAAATATTTAAATTAATGGTTAATTAAAGGTTTTGTATGAATTTTGGAAAGGGTGAAGTATGAACTTTGATACATCTAATGTCTTAGTGAGACCTTGATATTACAGTTAACTGAGATGTCGTTCCCATCACTTGACTGAGTTTCAAAATTACTAGGTCCATTGCCAATAGCCCTCATGTTGCTTCTAGAACCAACCAGTTGAACAAGATGTTAAATTCTCCAAGCACATGTTTTGATTCAAATTTTTGTTATTACTATTGATCTTTTTAAAGGTTAAGGGGATGGAGGGAGATGAAAAAGTTTGTGTGTGCATAAAAAAGAATATAGCTAACTGTAATTATTTGATTGTAATAACAGATTCATTTTTTCATTGTTAAGAGTGTTGTTTAAAAAATGAAATTATTATATTTTATATTCATTTAAAATCCGTATGTTTTGCAGTATATTTGAAAAGTTTCAGTCTGATGTAACAATATTGTTATACTCATTGATTTCTATGTTTTGCATGTTGCATAAATGCAACTGAAAATATTGTACAAATTTTCTTAAGATATAATTAATATTTCATTAGAGCTAAGTACTGTATCCGTTTGACTAATACAAGTCATCTCATTTGTATAAAAAAATAATTACAGATTTTTTTGTAGCAAATTAGTATAACTTTTTGATTGAGTGATTGTAAATTCTTTTACTTAATTTATAAAATTAAACTTTATTTATACAGAAGAAATTCAGACATACAACCTCTTTGAATTAGTTTATTCTTGATTATCGTTTGTTTTGTCCATTACTAAGCACTTGGAGAAAGCATGTTCTGTGGTGATCATATGGAGATGAGAAATGTTTTTCAATCCAAAGATTTAGCCAAGTGCTTTTTTTTTTTTTTTTAATACAATTTTGAAGTCAAATTTCTTTAGAGGATGGAATAATTATCTTTTATGGAATTTTAAAATTCGACTAAAATGATGTCATTATGAATGATTTATGATGGTTTTTTGATGATAAACTTCAATGTCACTGAATTTATCAAGATCTTATAATTGTTGGAAACTAGAATATTGTAAGCAATTTTTTACTTTTTCAAATGCTAACATTCGCCAATAGGGCGAAGTAGTGCCAAAAAAGGCAATACTCTCTTAGCGTTTCTGTAATGTGATAAGTATGTAGTGTAATTAAAAGAAACGTTTTCGGAATGGAAAATAAGCCTATGATACTGAAATTTATTTCTAGTTCATTTGGTTCAGGAACATAAAGACTTTTGATAAGAAAAACAAAAAAAATATCCCTAAATTCTATGAGATTTTCGCTTTAAAACTTGGAACCATTTTCGTTATTAATCTATTGTTTTGTTTATACAAATGTTTACAAGTAATGTTCAAAAACAGTGTAATCTGTATTCGTAATTAATTCAACTTCGGGCATTTTTTGTGTGGTTTAAGTGAACGAGAAAGTGACCTAAATTTTAAAGTTAAAGTCCCGGAATCTTTTGTATTTATATAATGCATTATCTTTCATAAAGTGTAAAATTATGAATAACGATTTTCAGTAAAATGTATTTGCAAAAAAAGAAAACTCAGCAACATTCCTTGTTATATATTGCTGTTCATAAAGTACTCAAGTATTATCACTTGATGTAAATTATCCATCGTCCTCGCTTGTCAACATATA
The DNA here is from genome assembly GCA_019974015.1 of Nephila pilipes. NCBI lineage: Eukaryota > Metazoa > Arthropoda > Arachnida > Araneae > Nephilidae > Nephila > Nephila pilipes. The sequence continues at coordinate 608,815 of BMAW01128110.1, read as the reverse complement.
ACAACACTGAACAAGACATCAGCTTTTTATTATCAGTCGATTGTCAACGTTTTCAAGTTATTTTCTTTTTGTAACTAGCAGTTTCCTCCAAAATTTTCCGAAAAGAAAAAAAGGAAAAAAAAAAACTCTATAAATACGCATTTATTTAAATTTATTGTTTTGAAGTTGTTGAATTTCACTGCCTTTTTATACGTCTATTTTTTCATGTAATTTAAAAAAAAAAAAAAAATGTTTAAGGAAAAAAGATTTAAAAAGTAAAATTTCAAAACTTTTTTGTTCCTAAATTTCGAATAACGTTGTTGATATCCTAGACTTTTTATAGGCAGCTATATTACGCAATGGAACAATGTTTTGGCGTAAATAATTACTGGTTTGAGTGGCAGTTTTTCTGATCTTTTATTTGGAAAAGAAATGCCGTTTGGGAATAAAGAAACAACTTCAAATAAAATATGTTGGAATCGTGTCTGTTGGATCTTTAAAATTCTGAATCTCTTCTTTTCTGAATTTATCGCTGATGCCATAAAGCAACGTTTTGTTACTTTTTGTTTGTGTTTCAAATTGCAATGAAACACCTGCTCCAACAAATATTTTTTTTCATCGTTGTCTTTTTCAATTTTTAGAAACGAGAATTTCCGTGTATTTTTCTTATTTTTTATGCATCTATTTAAATTGTAATAAAACTTCAGTTTAAAATGACCTTTCTTTACCCAATAATTTTTGTAGAATTTTTTTTTTAAACGAAAAATTCTTGAAATTTATTCATATTTAACTAGTGTTTCCGGTATTATTTTGCTGATGAGAGAAACACCGCCTCTCCTCCCCCCCCCCCCCCCCCCCCCCCCCCCCCCCCCCCCCAAATGGAGAAACGTATTTTGCTATTTCAATGAAACTTAACGATTCGTTTTACATGTTATTTTTAATTTCAGCAAATTAATTTAAAAATTAGTCATAAATTGTAGTTTTTTTTTAAAAAAAATAAATGCATAAATCATACTACGCGTGGTAAAAATTCTTTTTCTGGTTCGCTTCGCCAAACTTTTTTTATCGCATCATCATTAATATTAAATTATTTGGATTTTTTTTGTGTGCTTATATTTCATCAATGTGATTCTCGATTTTATTGTCCTATTAATCATCGCTCTAGTTGGTCTGGCTATGATTAAAAGAACAATACGATTACTTACAGCCATACATAATCACGTCGTCTAACCACAAGTACGTGGCTTTGATTTAAAACTCTCACCGGAAGAAATAGAAAGAACTGATCTCACCCATATTCACATCAGGATGATTCAGCCTCCTTTTTTACTTGTTGCGTAAGGCGTTCGAGGTCACATGGTTACGTCAATCTTCCGTATTAGCATAAATTGAACGCAATGAACCGCTTCTTGAATGCGTTCAAAAGCGTTATACTGGAAATGTGCTTTGGGAGACCGATTCGGCAGCATGCCGTTCAAATGAAGATATTTTTTAGTTTGAAAATAGTGCTATAAAATGTGCTAGATGAGGAGTCTAGATTTTTAATGGAGTAAAATTCGTTCTGGAATATAACTGATGCAGATTTTTTTGATGTCATGTGTAATTTTTATTGCAAACAGTGTCTTAGGAAATTTAAATTTTGGGTGGAATTTCGCACACATAAAATTCTTACAAGAATAGTTCCCGTATCATATCGGACCTTATGGTGATGAAATTGCTAATATTCTGGCCAAGGAAGATGCCACTAATTAATCAGATGCAAATACTTCTCTCACCTTTCTTGAAACCTATTCAAAAATTAAAATCTCAAATTAGTACTTGTGCAGAAACCCCTCCGATTCACTCATAACGGAATAACTGGCTAACTCCTAGTGATGCCCATAAAGGGAGATAGAGGTATCTAAACCGTTATTGGTAAATTTGCTTGTGGATGCACGAGAAGTTTTACTTTTGGCAATGGGCATAAGGCCTATCCGATTTGTACCAATTGTAATTTTTCTTAGACGTTAAAACGTCGCACTGAGAAGCAACACGAGGACTATTGTTGACCGACCTCGTTTTTTTTAACTTCAGTCAAATGACTTGGACGAAACTGAGGTGAGACCTTCCTCATCAAATTTCCATACCACGCCACGGGAGGACTTGGGATGTCGCTTCAACAGATTTACGTGCATCAGTCCATTTAAGACACGGCTTGTCTTAAATGGCGTCATGACTCGACGGAAACAACGCCGACTGCGAATTGACGACCATGACCACTAAGCTCCCGCTTTTGTCCTGGTTTCCAAGACTCGTGTGAAATAACGTACTGCTGTACGTGTGATAGAACCGAGCACCAAAATGTGGTATGTAATTAAGGGAATAGAGTATCAATTCAGGTGTCATCGACTTCAAATCTAGGTCTGCCATTGTTGTGCTGCATCTTGGACCCAACCAACTTGACTATCTAGCTTTAATTAAGTATTTAGTTATATTGACTGGGTTTAATATTATTCGATAGCATTGCATCATTTCTTATTTTGAGACTGCTATTTTTGAATAGTCGCGTGATTTCTAAATGAAATTTTAAATGTTGACAAGCCATTTATTTAGTTATATATTGTAAATTCTTTATAATGAATTTTAAATGAGAAATATTTTTTGAAGTCAGAAAAAAAATCATATTTTTAGTATCTAAATGTTTAAATTAATATGAAATGAAGGTGAAGCGCAATTTATGTAGAGCGATTGCTATTAACCTTTGATCCGGAAAGATCCGAGCTTTAAATGTATCTATAAATTATTCAGTGTCGCAGCATTATCAAAATACTCGCTTTCTTTCCGTCCTTCGTGCGAGATTGTGAAAGATTGTTATATTTATTTATTTATGCGTTACATAAATAACTTATAGAATCGATATCTAATGGCCCGGAGATACTGAGGCATCCGGTGTTATTTTAATTCAGCAGTGAGACAGAGAAAATGGCTTTTTGTGCCGCGATAAAATTGGATGTGAACATACAATATCCGTAAAAGAAGAAATTTATCGATGGTTCTCATTTTCCAGGAGAGATCTTATTTTGTGTCAAATAACTTATCTGACAAAGTAAAAGGGGATAGAGAGGATTGTGGTTGAAATATGTGAATTTGTTATGATAGCAGAATTGTATTTAATGTGAGAGTAAAGATAGCTCTTCAGCAACAGTGTTACTTAATTTGTACGGTTTAACAATATTAAAGTAGGAGTTAATATTCAAAGGTATTTTTTATGTATTTTTTTTCATACTGAAAGGGTTATTTTCGGATGAAAAGTCGAGAAAGATTCATATTCCTGAACGAATTGCGAACCTTAATGCGGGATAATGTTAATATTTGTTCTATATCTGTTGGTGCCTGTAGAGATTTTCGCGATGTTAGTAAAGATGTTGGAGAAGTCATGATCACCAATTTAAGTCGAGTCTTCGATTTCGAGACCTTTTTCCGCTGTAGGTCCGCCGTGTGGTATGAATGGAGTAAGTTAGTTCAAAATGTTCGCTTGGTGAACATAAAAATTGGGATTTTTATGTAACATCCTCGTCACTGGAGCATAATTATGAGATTCGTCGTCATTGGCTATTGTGTAGCTCTATGGAACGACTGTAACTAAACAACCAACCGTATGGAGAAACAGAAGTTTAGAGAACGTATAGTCATCAGCTCGGAGTCGACTTCGTCGTTCATTGGAGAGAAGAGTGCCAGCTGAGGTGTCACTCTCGTCACTTAACCAAGATTCAGAATGGCGTTGTTCATTGCTAATAGACCTCGTGTTGCTTCGAAGTGTGACGTCATAAAGAAATCTAAAATACTTTACGTCTGTTGACAGCTTATTTTCCCAAGCGTCATCTCGCGGGGACTTTACTCATAATTAATTACAATGTCTCTAGTAAGTCTAATCTGAGGTTCTGGTTCATGAGCTCGGGTGAGAAAAATCAATTTTTTTTTCCAACTGACATCTTAGTAAGATATTGTTTTTCTTTATACAAGTTTATGAAATAACTTGAAATAATAGTTGCATTCGTCAATCAAGAATACCACAATGAAGTTTATTCATCTTAGTTATAATAAATAATTATACATTTAACGTTCATGTGGTAAAAAGGAAATGCACATACATGTATAATTTATGAAATAAAGAATAGATTGTGGAGTAGATGGATTCTCTCTTCTGCAAAAACAAGTGTCTCTCAAATAAAGAATGAGCATTCTCATTTGTTGTCAACCGGGTATGTTGTAAAAGAAAATTTAGCTTATTTGCGCCTTCGTGTACGGTAGGTCACAGGTTCTAGACTCAAATTTTATTGAAGTCTATTGTACGAGGTGTGACTATTAAATAATGACTGACGCTGTAAAACATTTTTGTTTGATTTCATACTTATTAACTTATCTTCAATATTCACCCCTCTTCTATCCCTACAACGCTCCATGCGAATCTTCCATTGTTTGAAACAGGGTTCGAAGTCTTTTATGTAAGCTCCTTCAGGATGCGTGCCGTTCTCTCTTACACAGTTTCAATGGACTAAAATCTTGCTCCTTCCAATGTATATTTACCTTAGGAAGAAGTTGTATGGTGAGAGATCCGGCGAATAAGGCGAATGATCTAACACTGGGATGTTGTGCTTGGCTAGAAACCTCTTGACAGGCAATGCGGAATGAGCCGGCGCATTATCTTGGTGGAGAACTCATGACTTGTCCTTCCACAATTCGGGTCGTTTTTTCCTTATCTTTCGCGGAGTTCAGCAAGAACGAGAATGTAGTAATGTTAATTAATAGTTTGACCTTCAGGAACCTAGTGAAGGTACACGCTTCTTTGAATATTGAAAAAACAATTATCATTGCTTCGAATTTTGATTCGCTCATTCGAGCTTTTTTTGGCTTGAAGTGATGATGGGCTCTTCCAGTGTATGGATTGACGCTTCTTTTCAGGATCATAAGTAAAAAAAAAAAATCACGATTCATCGCACGTTATCTTTCCAGTAAGTTTGGGTCATTTTCAAAGTGTCAATACAAACAAATTTTGCGAACTTCTTTGTTGTTCAAACGGGAGAATTTTAGGTGTCATTTTGGCACACACTTTTTGCATGTTAAAACTGTTATGTAAATTTTGCTGTACGGATTCGGTGTCAATTTCTACAGCCTCAGCAATCGCACGAATACTTAACCGACGGTCAGGTCGAACAAGTTTACCGATTTTTTCAATATTGTCATCCTTTTCAGACGTTGAACGGCGATCCTGGCGGGGACCATCTTTAACGTCTTCTCGGCTATCTTGAAAACGCTTAAACCGCTTAGAGAGAGGTGCACGCGATAAACATTCATTGCATCCACTTCTTTCAGAAAACTTCAAGTTTCAGTAGCTGTTTTTCCAAGCTTCATTTGAAATTTCACAACAATTCGTTGCACTTTTGTTACACATATTATTTTCTCGGCGAAACAAAAGAAAGGGAAAAAAAAAAACACTCAATACGGATCTCTTTACAGAGGCGAGAGGCACTGCTTTCGAAAGAGAAGGCTTCACGCTAAACAGCTGTCGATCGTTGGTGTTTGGCGCGTGTGTGCTTTTGTGGTAGCGTCAGTTTCGTTCTTAATAGCCGCACTTTGTTTTGATTATTGAGTATTTCTGCTTGTTTTATCCATTTGGACTTAGTAATCCATCCTTGATGGGAAAAATCTGGTGGGAAATGGTAATTAAATCGTCACCATGTCTTTTGTCCATTCTTAAATATTATGAAGTCCTTCGCCAACTGTCTGATGTGTGATACTAGTGTAAAGTTTATTTCACAAAACCATAAACCTTATACAAAATCTTGAAGCCTATTTAAATCGCTTTGGTAATTGTTAGCGTGGTTTTTAAAAATTACCTCACAGTGATATTTCGTTCTCTCTTTTATACAGATTATGCGACATTATACCGAAATCATTTTATGAACCGTCTTTAACAAGACACTGAAATGTCAATCACATAATTTAATTTGTCCATTTACTCAGTTATTCGTGTCTGTTTACTGGTTAATATGCTTTTCCCTTTATTATTATTTTCCTGAATAATTCAATCTGAATAGTAACTGATTTTTTTTTAAAGGTGAAAATCGTTTATTTACATGGAAACGTTTTCACCCACTGTCTAAAGACGAAATGTGTATCCTCACCTAAAAAAAAGGGGAAAAAAGAACGGTTTCTATGACAATTTTATTGTGTTCTGGAACAGTGCCTGTTTAAAATGCTTATGGCACTCCCTTAACCCCTTCGTGCGAATTATCCTTAGCGCTTCCGTGAAATCACGTGATAGGTTCATTTACCTATTTTCTTAAATATCACTGCTATATTTAGACCCTGTTTTGTGTTTTCTTTTTGTGTAATGTCTAGTTAGCATATATCTCATAGAAACGAATCTTTGCACCAGTCTTGTGAAATCGATGGGTAAAGACGCTTATTAAAAAAAGTTGAATTCATAGAAATGTTTTATTTTCCCTCTTATTTCGTGAACAAAAGCTGTAATTTTCGATTCAATGAAATGAATATGCAACCATTTTTGGATGGTTGGGTTGAGAGAAGAGTTCTACTCCGAGTGGACAGATTGACACTTGTTTCTTAACATCATACTTATTCAGTCGAATGTTTGCATTTTGTATGTTGGGTCCTCCTCCCCTCTTTAGGTAAGTTGGTCGATATCTCTCGGTATTATACACTGTTGTATAGTTTTGAGATCAATTTATTATTATTTCGTGCTTCTATTGAATAAAGAGTGAATGGTCTCATTTTCATGTAAGTAAATAGAATCTGTTCGGAAAATATCTTAGTTTTCGCAATTACTGATTATAAATGAATTGTTTCAACGTGGAATATGTTTCAGCACAAATCAACCGGATAAAATAAGGTTTTATTTTGTTAATTTAGTTTTACGTTTCTGATTTTGCTTTTTTAGAATGATTTTTTTTCAAAGCTTCTGTTTGGTTAAATTAAAAATTCATATAGAATTTGAAATACATTTTAAGCTACCCACATTGGTGTTTTAACGTATCTAATGAAGAATCTGTGAATTCTCAACGCAGTTTAGGGTAAATTGTATAGTTTTTTTTTTTTTTTAAATGAATGCGAAAAGTCTTTATTTTGTCATCTTGTGACCATGGTAGCCAAGTGGTCATAGTCTCGAACTCCGGCGTTGTTTCTATTGAGGTTCTGAATCCTGTCGTTAGTGTGGTTTGGAGAGGGAGATGCCAACTCAAGCGTCGTCCTCATCACTTGAACGATATCTGTCGCCAATAGCCCTCGTGTTTCTTCTACGTATGACGTTGATAAACAATTTTCTGTCACCTTTTGAATTGTGTGCTTTTGGCAATTACAGTACACCCTTTTCTTTTTCTCAAACTTTTCATCACACCATTATTTGGATGCTTTTAAATGATAACTATTTCAAAATTTTGAATCTGAGAATTGACATATCCCTGTTGATATAAGATTGAATCCAACTGTATGGAATAAGTTACTGGATCTCTAAAACAAGATAAGTTATTACTTTTACAGCAAATTTGATTTTTACTGCCTGGAAAATCTTAAATGAAATTAGGAACCATGTTATCGAACTCGCCAGAAGTTGTGCGTATAAAGATGTTTCATCTCTGATATTCGTATTTGGAAAAAAGTCATCATTTGTTCATTGTATTTGTAACATTTTTCTGTCTATCGGATAGATAAGTGCCAGATGTGTCCCACTTGTGAACAGCTGAACTCAGCATTTTTCAGGTCAAATAAGGTCGTGTGAATTTCGAGAAGTGTTTTCAAAAGCAAAGTGGTTAATAATGAAACAGAGTTTTATTTAACCCTTAAAAGATATTTCTAAAATGATCACGTTAACGATATCATGAATGCAATTTCACCCCAGGAAATGAATTTTATTGTATAAATTTAAACCACATTATTTCATGTAGCTTTTCTTCAACGAATTAGGATTTGTTGAGGGAGCTCACTTTCATCTGAACCAGAAATTATTGCCCGAAATCTTTTACGATTACTAGAACGGATTAGCATTTCTTCACCACTTAAAATTTCAGCACTTTTTCCCATGTCATATCAATTAAGTCTACATAATCATTCTCCACATCATCGTCTTCTGCATTATCTTCTCCATTATCGTTTATATTGTCTTCATAATCGCTGATATCATCCGTTTCTAGCATAATTTTTTCCATTTCATCTTTGGGGGGGGGGGGACGCCATATTATAAGCATATCTTCATGGGAATAAAGGCTGCGGTAGCTTAGTGATGGTCATGTTTGCGTACTCGCGGCTGACTTTGATTTCGTCATGGGCTCGAGCCCTAATGCCACTAAAGAGTAGCCATGAATTCGGAGCTGATGCACGTTTAATCTGTCAAGGTTCAAAGTCCTCCAGTTGGCGTGGTTGTGGAAGTTTGGAGAGGGTGGTGCCAGCTCGAGTGTCGTCCTCATCACTTGACCGAGGTTCAAAATTTCGAGGTCCGTCGCCGTCAGCCCTCGTGTTGCTTCTGAGTACGACGTTAATAAACAAGCACAATCGCTTCAATAAAATAAATAAAATTAAATGAAGAAAACACTTCTAAAATAATTATTTCATTATCTCTCAGCTTAGAATTATCTTACTAGAAATAAAAATTATGACTCTACGGTATTAATTAATTAATACGGCAAATTAAATCTCCACGATGTAATTAAAAAAAAAAACAACAACTTGCATGGTATCACGGGTAAAATATTAACCGAAATCAGCTTTCTTTGTGGTGCAGGTAACGAATTACACAACAAAAGTGGGCTTTTTCTTTATGATAACGGTATCCCTAATGACGCCACAAATGATCACAAGAAAAACAGTGTTACTAGATATTCAGCTTTTAAATATTAGAAAAACAGTATGCGTTGGGTGATTTTTCACCCATGATACTTTTTAAGGATTAAAGAGAGAGAGAAGATTTGTAGATATCCCCCCTCCTTTTCCCCCACTCGCAATCAAATGGAGACATATCTTTTTATGAAAACCATACCTAGGCCTTGTTCTGTTTCAGACGATAAAATGAATTCTGCATCTTTTTGTGAGCGACTTTTTATACGATTATGTAGTTACACGAAATAATGCGGTTATTTCTCGATACTGCGTTGTTTTGAATTATGGTTTGCATCTGTAAAAAAAAAAATGTTTTGGTACTTCTGATTTTTATTTAAAAAGTATTTTAAAATTTATTCAATCCTATTTGCCAACAACTGCGTTTTTATCGACTCATCTACCGGGGCTCCGAGCCCTAGCGTGGAGATGGTGTCAGAAGAGTGGTGTATGTCGTGATGCAAAATTACGTTGGTAATAGCTCTCGTGTTGCTTAACAAGTGCGACGTTAATAAACATTCAATCCAGCGACTGCCTTCACTTCTTTTATTTTAAAATAGTTTAAAGCGATTGAATAATTTGTATTTCAGCTGTTTTTTCTAGCTCCCTTCAAAGTTGAATTAGTTCTCCTTGAAATGTGCTCGTGGAAAGAGATTAATGGGATTAATCCCGCGGGTCTTTTCAGTTACCCGAAAGAGAATCTCCAGTGTTTCACTAACCCAATATAAAACGAAGAAAATCCCTTTAAATTATTGCATAAACGAACCACACTGACCTAGGCCAATTACATCAGAAACCTTAAAAACGATCTGCTGATGCTCTTTTACGGCTTCTGGATTATCCTCCACAAACTGAATTCACGTCACATATTCTCTTTCGTACCTTCAATTTTTAGCTTCTCAACTCACACAAACCTAAGGCCATCTTTTTTATGTACCAAAATGAAATCCTAGAATTTTGCTTATTTTCTGTTTTCTAAAACTATTTTTAGCAGCTTTCCTGAGGAAATGTCCTAAATGGCGACAGACCTCGTTTAGATTTTTTCTGTTTTTGGAGGGAACCCCCCTTGGATCTCTTGTTTTGCTTGACGTCATTGGGTGCCGTCATTGGTCCTTGATTGAGTGCCAGTAGGAGTGACTTTATTCTTATTTTTGTTTTCTGGTAATCTCTCTTCTGCCGCCAAGAAGCTCTGGTTGCCGAATTTAAACAAAATGCGATCCTGATACCCTGAAGGTTGGCTGTATTTAAGCTCTTTTACTGATAATTTTGTTAATATTGATACTGAGTCAAATTGAATGAGTTATTTCTCATGAATGAGATGCCTGCTGCTTCATCAGGAAATATTTAACTGTTTGTCAATTGCCCCCCATTTTTGTTGCTATTTCTGCCCGACACAGGGTCCGCGAAACACAGCCAAAATACCATTTGTAATTTTGAACCTCGGTCAAGTGACGAAGTCGACTCCTGAATTGGCATTCCTCGCCAAAATGTGAAGATTTTGTAACCCGACAGATTTAATGTGCGAAAGTGTACCCTATACACGACTGATCTTTAGTAAGAGACAAGATTCGCCGGAAACGAGTTCGATGCCAAAACCACTCGGCTACCAATGGCCAATATTAATGTGAAAGTGGGCCATTATTTAATGACTGTAATGGAGGTTAATTTAGGGCGACTATTATAGGCAGGAATTGAACTACATCTCAGAGGAGATAGATCTGAAAAACATATTAGAAAATTGATCCTAAGTAGTGATGATCAAAACATTAAAAGTATTTCAGGGATGAATGTTTATTATTAGAACAAAATTCAAGGTATCGGGGGATTTTTCCTTACAAAAATCAAGCTTTTACAGCAAAAATAAAGCATGGAAAAAATTTAATTTTATGTGTGTATGAATAAAAATTTAAAAAGTATTTAGAGATCAAGTTGGAAAAGTTCACGGATGTTAATTTTATATCCGAAAATTAAGCTAGGGTGGATACCTTGCTATGCTTACTTATAAAAGTGAAACATTGTCTTTGAAATTAATATTTCTTTCGAAAGCGTACCCTGTAAGCGTTCGAACTTTTTTTTTGTGAGCTTTTTAAAGAATGAAGCTGAAGAGGAATTTTATTAAGATTTTTTTCTATTAAATAAAACATTTTTCTAAAGTATCAAATTTCGATCATCTGTGTACATTTCTCCCTGTAAATGTTGATAACATTGGAGATTATTGTATCAATTAGTTGCATTTTCGTTTTTTGATTATTCTTATCAAAAAGGTGCTACAAATCAAAAGACGATAAATACTTTGTTTTGATTTCATGTAAATCGAAACGATCGATAACATAAACACATCCCTAGTTGTAACTGCTTGCATCATTTCTATCTATAAATGCATGGATCTCTATTAAAGTTTGAGAATTCGTACGGATAAGTTACGTAACCGTTCAAATGAAGATGACAAGAATTATGTACCACTCTAATAACACCGATTTTAGAATTGCCATTTCTATTTGCTACAAAAGGAAGTAATCTGTCAAAAACATCATGCGATATGATCTCTCCTTGCACATTGTTTACTACCTTTATGACGACACCATTGAAGTTATTTTGTGTTGTAAAACAATGGTTGTTGTCTGGTCTTGTCATCATGCAAATGGCTGATGATTATAAAGAATGTGGTTAGGATATTGTCTTTTCCCTTAAAATGAAAGGTCTCGTGAGAGATTGTGCTGTTTGAAAAATGACTGATTGTGAAAGTTATACTAGATGCTACACTATTTCCTGTTAAAAATGGAAAATATCTCGACACGTTACTTTCATCAAACAAGTGAAATTTGCTTACAGCACTAACCACTTAAAATTATAACCCTCCACTGACTCTCCATATGGCCCCGGTAGTCTAATGGTCATGGTCGTGGACTTGTCGCCTGCGTTTCGTGGAGTCGTGGGTTCGAGCCACCACTAAAGAGCCACTCGTAGCCGGGGCTGATGCACTTTAAATCTGTCGAATCCCGTAGGCTTGGTGTGGAAATTAAACATGGAGGTGCCAGCTCAGGTGTCGTTCTTATCACTTGACCAAGGTTTAAAATAACGAAGTCTGTCTCCAATAGCCCTCGTGTTGCTGCTAGCGCGACGTTCATAAACAGTCACGTTTGATGTCTCTTTGCCATCATCATTCATCAAACTCTCTACACAGTGGTTTTTAGTTGAATCATGACTCGATTCCACAATTCAACGGAAAGAATGCCAGTCGCGAGTTCAATACCATGTGGTTACCGATGCCACTCATATTATGGGACTTTTGTTGCTCCATATCCTTCAAAACTCAATCAATCAATGTAAGTTGCATTTGAAGTGTGTTATTTTTAGTGTTTACTACTGAGTTTACATTAAAGAGGAAAAACTTATTCATAATAATAAATAGCAATAACTAATCAGGTAACTCTTCAGGAGTTAACCTTTATACGTAAGTGCGTGCATCATGACCCAGAGGTATCCTAGCACTCTTTTTCTTTTCCGTGGGATGTACTATCTAAAGTAAACGGGTGACACGCTCCCGGGACGCTGTATCGATTCTTTTCTATTTTCGACCTTGTCAATCAGTGAATGCCTTTTTCCTCCATTTTTTTCAAATGTCCAGTGGCTGCAGTAGCCTAGTGGTCATGGTAGCGGACTCGCGGCTGGTGGTTTGCGTTCGGTCGTGGGTTGGAGAGTTGATGTCACTAAAGATCCGCCAATGCTAGTTAAATCTGTCTTGGTTCATAGTCCTTCCGATGGCGTGGTGTAAGTTAGAAGAGGGGGTGTAAGCTCAGTGTCGTCCTCGTCATTTGACTGTGGTTAAAAATTACGATATCCGTTGCCAATAGTCCTCGTGTTGCTTCTAGTGCGACGTTAATAAAACCAGCCGAACAACTCCTAACGTTTAGATAACAAATATTCTTTAATGTTTGGGGCAGCATAGTAAGATTCAACTATCACGCTTTGAACTCCAACCTGCCTCCCTTCAGATATTGAACGTGAATTCGCTGAAAGAAGTGGAATAGAATAAAATAGTAAAATGATGTATTATAAAAACCAAAAAACAAAATTCATATTCTCACTGTTTCTATCTTTTTGTAACAGTGTTTATATGATACGTAAAATTCGTGTTTTTGGGCGATCTTTTCGGAAATATCGTAGTGTGTGATAATAGAGTATCATCCTGTTGTAACTCATATGCTAAAGAGGAACTTTTTTTTTTTTTTTTTTTAATTAAAAAAAAATAATAAAAACTTTAATATTATTGATTGCGTTGTAAAAAAACATTTCTTAGGCAACTCTTTTCATTCTGCTTATTATTACAGATTCAAGTTGGTGTTTCAGACTTAAAATAAATAAAATATTTAAATAATTTATGTTTGCGTTATTTCGCCGCAAAGAATGAAGGGGGGGGGAATGATTGTTGTTGTTTTACATGCTGCTTTGATATTACGAAATATATGCAGAGGTGAAACTGATTATTCATCCGTTTGTCGTTTGAGTAATTGGTATATTTCCATTCCCAATCCATCCATTTTGTTTGAAATTACTGGAGCAGCCGACTGCGCTGCGTTAAGAAACTCAGTTTGGCGCAGCGAAGCGTGTAAAATGCAGTGAATGTGTAAACAGTTTTCACTAGTACATTTCCTCGTTGACTGAATTCAAATTTTGTTTGAATTGGCGAATGTTTTTTTTATCATTCTTCCGCTCCCATCTGTTTATATGTGGTTCTTTGTAAAAATCTCAATAATTATGTCCCCTTTCAAATTTTCATTCAAAATTGATCCTCCCGTTGAAAATGCACAATTCGTCAAATTTGAAGTCCGTGAACATTTAGATCTCATTTAGACCTCTTAACTCCGATTCTGTATAACACAGTCGCAAAATATTAGTATTTTCCTTTCTTTCGCCATGTCTCTTGAAGTCCCTATTCACTATGTAATAAACTGTTGGAGAGGGAGGTGCCAGCTGGGTTGACTGTGGTTCAAAATTACGAGATCCGTCGCCAATAGCCTCTTCTAGTGCGACGTTAATGAACAGTCATTCGCAGGAAATAAACTGACCTCATTGTGCGCTTTGTCGTCTTACAGCGCATTCCTCGCGCGAAACAAAGTCTTATTGAAATTTCATTCATTACTTCATTTGTGAATAGCGTTTAATGTCGATGACTATTTCTTTTTTAAATTTAGTAATTTTTCAGATTCAGATTAGAATGTTGTTTTTTCGAGATTTTTTTGCAATTCCGGTTCGTATAGATAAAATGCGACAGTATTCTAGATTATAGTTGAGTCTTAAATTCTTGGAGATTTTTCGGTTTTTAAAGGTCTCTTTCGTAAATGTGTAATTGTTATTTATATGCTTTTTTTTTTTTTGTTTATCCTTCTGAATAAACACTGTATATTTTCTTTTTCCAATCAATTTTCAAAATCGTGCAATGTAATAATTGTACTCTTATGTATGTGTAACGAACACTTTTTGCAATATTGCATGTTATTTTTAGTTGGTTATATTCCCAAGTAATTCTTTTTTTTTTTAATACAGCGTGTTTACTTTCCTTTTTTATCTATGATATTAGACATGTATTAAGCGAACAACATGACTGTCCTGAATAACCACCTGTCATGCGAATCGGTCAGTTAATCGTTTTGATATTCTAAAACTGAAGTCAATGTAGGACATTTGCGACCTTGAAATGTGTGTAGCAAAGTAGCAACGAAGTTGTTAGACGCAAACTTGTTTACTTATCACGTTTAGTAAAATGTTTATGTAAAAAGTGACGTTACATAAAAATACTTTAACTAGAAAATAGGATGCATTTTTCATGTGAATAATTAAATTGTTTTTGTAAACTTGATATGCATAACTATGTTTTGAGCTATTACAAACAACGCTTGTTTGACGTGAAGGCATGAAATTCCTCGAAAAAGATGTCATATTTACCAATTAAGTATTTATTAAATTATTTTCTAGTGGTACGAAAAATCCGATGATTTTCAAAATATATTAAAAAGGAAAATTCGTTTTATTTACACTTAATTTTTTTTTCTTCCCCTCTTTTTTTTCTTTTTTCGACAAAATTTTTAAATTTAAAAAGGGGTCCACCCCCCCCCCCCCCGAAAATGAACTCAGTGTTTCATTTATGCTGGTAAGTTCATTATGAAATTAAGGTTGGCATACAGTACACTTATCGAATTATTGATAAAAGCTCTTAACATATTTCAGCATTATTTAGATTCATGAGCTGTCGAACAAATAACTTTTCAAATCCTTTTATTTTCAAGAAATTCTCATCCATAACAATCCTTCTGGACAGGAGGGATCTAAAACGAACACCGTGGTAGCCACAAATACTCCGCAAAACTTTTAAAGCCAAGTTATGGTTCGCACTAATCAACAAGCACGTCGGATTCGTGAAATTGAATTATTCGGTAGTTGAAGCGCAGAGGTTAAAGCACTCAACACTAATTCAGAGAGTGAAAAATACCCGAGTGCAAATGCACTGGTGGTCTTGAGTGTGTTGTTTTGTGTTCTTTATATTGCACCTGCGCTCTTTATATTGCAGTCCACTGTATTCAGCTGGAGCTTTGTAAATTCAATAAATAATTGAGCTATGAGACGTTAATATTTTAGGGGTCATGTGTATTTAATGCAATATGCTTAGGTGTATTGTAGGTGGGTTAAAATTCTTTTTGAATTAAAGATTTTTTCGGCATTTTACCTGTTGCGATTCTGTTACGACGCATTATAGTCATTTAAGGGATTTTAATGATATTTTGTTATATGGTATATGGTTCTGTTATTGAACAAGAAAACAGAATTTCTGAATAAGCGTAGACTTTCCTGGATAGTTTATAAATTAAGGCTCGACGTCAAGAATAGGAACAGAGTTTAGATTTTGATTAAAGATTTTATAGCGAAATGTTTTTTTCTGAACAGAAAGTTATGAGCTACAAATTATATCAACTCGTCTGGTAGCTCTATATTTAAAGACAGATATCTCTATTCTTTTTCCTTCACTTTTTGCTACGGCGGTCATTTCCAGCATGTTCTATCATAGTCGGTTAGTTCCGTTCATTAACAAGGATCAATTCCGTGTCGGTCTTATAAATATTTTCCTCGGCAGTTCAGTTTTCCCACCCTGTTTAAAATATCGCAGTCATGCAAAATGATAGTTTATCATTTTGCGCTGGGAAGCAGAATGTGCTGTTGAGATCGCGATCTTTGCGAACAATGAAGCAGAGAAATTTGTAAGAGCTCTCAATCTTTCTATGCTTTGCTATCCCGTCTTGCCATAGTACTGTGAAACTGAACATTGGATCTACACTTGTTAGGAGTTTTAAATATTTAAGAATTTATACAAGATTAGGTAACCAACGTAGAATGACAAAAATGAACACATAGAGCTCTAACGTTCTGGGAGTTTTCTGTTTTAAGCAGATTTTTTCTTGTGTTATCTTTTTCAGCATTTCTCCTCGCCTCTTTCTTTCTTTCTTTTTTTTTTTTTTGGTAATTCGTTAACTGCTTTTCTGTCATCCGCTTTTCAATCATACTGAGCATAGATGTTTATATTGAAGCTCGTCTGACATCTAATTTCCATGACTTTTGATGTTTTTTGTATATTTTATTGGAGTTAATGGCGGTATAGAATGGCGAAAAATCGTTTGCGCTCATGCTGCAGGTATCGAAGATGAACTGCAGTAGAGGAGGTAAAGTCCTGTATCCTTTACACAATGGGCTAAATTCATGTGACGTCATGAACACGTGAAAAAACTTATCACGTGATACTCGCCGATGTAAACAAGTCTTGTATTCGTTTGTTTACACTGCGTTTTAGAAATGTGTTATGCTTCATATGTTAAAGTAATTTGCATTTTACTATATATGCTACTTTTTAACTGAATGAGAAATTATCATACATCTTTCTTAATGTTTTATTTTACAAGAAATGTTGAAATTATTTCGGATTACTGCAGCATAAAGGTATTGAATCATTAACCATTCTTCTATCAACAAGCAGAAATGATTATTCAAATTGGTTTGGTTCACACACAGACATTTTGTTATAGTTATGGAAATGTCCTAATTTAACTGTGATATATACAAATATTTAAAAAAAAAAAAATGTTTTTTTACTGCTGTTCTTTAAAATTTCATTCAATAAAACCGTTTGATGAATGTTTATAGAATTTTTAATATGTTAGTATTTATTTTTAACATTTAATTCAATTTGCGATATAGGGATGGTCACAATAGTGTGGAATTTCATTTTATGATGCATTTGTTTTTTAAATGAAATACTGAAGATAATTATTTAAAATAAAAAAAAACTTGATGCTTGCTATATATACAAAATAGTAAAGTCATTATCTATCACACTATAACCTTTGTGACCAATTAAAATATCTGAAAAACTGGAGTAAAATTAAAGGAATATAACTCAAATTTTTTAGTATGTACTCAGAATAACTTTATTATCTAATTCTGTACTTTTATTAATTGACATATATAATCAGTATTAAAAACTAATTTCTAATGTAGAACTGTTCCAAGTAATGATTTTGAGTATATATTTTTTACTTTACAGGAATTTTTTAAGAAATATTTTGTAAAGCAGATTTCTTTCTTATTATAACATATATTATGGAAGCATTTTGACAGTAATTTTTCTAGCTGATGTTTAACATACTATGTACATAATGTTGAATTAAAAAGAAATAAAGTGTTTAAACATGGCTCTGAATATCTTTTACTGTATCTCTCATACCTTATATTTGTGGAATTAAATTCAATATAGTTTCCATTAATATGTCCTAATTGTATTAAAATAATCACTTAAAAGGAAAACATCTTTTACTTGCATTTTTCATATGTAAATAAAGTGTTGGAGTATCCTCCAAAAGTATTACGTTGTTCATGTAAAATAATTCCCCCTTTGAAGACTACTACCTTTTTGGAATGTCAAGTTCAAACACAGTATTCAGATTATTTCTGCTTTGTTAAGGGGTTAATTGATCAGAATAATTATCAAACTGCTCGACTGCCCCAGGTTGTCATATGTGTTAGAGCTGCTTTTAATAATTTTGTAACTGCAAATACAACTAATGTAACTTATATTTTGCTATACATATATATATTATTTTTAATTTAGTGAGAAAGTATTACGCAACTTTTTTATGTCTTATTTCAAAGTAATTGTTTAAATATGAATTCTTATTGCTGTAGCAGAAAGGTATTGAATCATTCTTGTATCAACAAGCTAAAATAATGGCTTCAGATTTATTTTGTTTACACACAAACATTTTTTTCATTATTGAAAGCTTCTTAATTTAACTATGATTTGCTAATATTTTTTTTAAAAAAATGTCTCTTTACTTCTGCTAATAATTTTATTTAATAAGATTATTTCAGATATTTCATATATATTTATTTTGAACATTTCTTAAAATTGTCTGGTAATATTAGTTGGTTTATACATTGATAATTTTCAAATTGGAATAGATAATTAATTCAAAAATACTTCAATATTTTTAAAACATTGCATATTTGAAAGGTTATATCATAATATCTTCAGGGAGGTTCTATTATATCTTAAGAATTGTTATTGGTCAATTAAGAAAATAATTTTCTTATAAGTAATTATTTGTGTGTTGCAAATTTATTATACATAAAGCAGACTATCCATAATATTACATTGTAATCATATATTCAGTAACTTCTAGACTTTAATTCGTATAGATCAGTATTAAAAATTATTTTCATACATATAAATATTTGTGTATGATGCTGAGGATGTTTTATAGAATAACATAATAGTATTTAAAAAATAGTGTTGTGAAATTTTAAGAGTTTAGAGCCACTTTGCTACTTCTTTTTATCGATGACTATTATAACAATGTTGCTCGACAAGAATTCTATTTTTTTTCACTTCATAAGTGTATAATGTAACTTAAACTGTCTTTTTTAATTGATGGAGAATTATATATCTTATTTTAAGATACATATTCATATTTAAGATATTAAGGTTTTACCATTTTCAACAAATGTTGTACATCAGTTTTTCGTTCCAATAATACTGTGTGGCAGTCATAAAGTAAGAATTATTCACACAGAATAAAATGTTGACAAAAATAGCTTTTATTCCAGATTATTTTTTAATTATTTGAAGTAAATTTCAGATGCTTTATGACAGGAGTAAGATATTTCAGCATATATATTTTTTAAAGAACATGGTTTTAATTTAAACATAAATTTCATGTGTATTTTGGAACCAAATTTTCACAGTCTAATCAGGCATCCTTCCTATTATGTCCCAAATATTGTTCATAATATAAGTGATTGTCTGGTGTTTCATCACTATTGTCTTACTTTTTATTAAGTTATTTGTTTTAACCTCATATGACTTGGGGTGAGGAAAAACCACAACTTGTTTTTTATCAATTCAAAATTTGATTTTTTTATAATTAAGATTTTAACACAGATCTTCTCATATTTTGGGTTTTTTTTTTATAATGTGGCCTAAAAATGGTTGCAAAAATTTAAATAAATATTTGGAATAGGATATTCAGATTTTGTTCTATGCATGAACTCTAACATTCATTTCCACTGAATAAATAAAAAATTTACTTTGTATTCGATACATGACACAAACACTGTAGTTATACATAGTTCATTAAATTGTAAAAAACACATATAAAATGTTTACCATAGGATAAGGTTGAGCATATTAACTAGTCCTTTTATTTGACATGTTAAACATTTTTATTTACAATCCATAAAATACAAATTTACTATCCATTTTTATTTGCAATTCATTCATAGAAGTCCTAAACTAAATATTTTTCAATAGACATAAGATAATTCTGATGTTATAAAAAGAATTGATATTTGTTTGTTTATTTACAGAATTTAATCACTTTATTCATGTACTTCTTAAGTTAATTCATGTTTTTAAAAGTATGCATGTGATGAGATGAATTGCAAAGTGAAACAGAGATTCTGGTGTTAGCTCGAAGAAACAAGAATCACTTTTGCACGACAAGGCAACATAACAAATTGTTAAACAATATTCAAGATTTATAGAATATAAATTTTTCTATTTCTCAAAATTCTGTTCCTCTCCCCCTATTGTATCATTTCTATGAAAATACAATTTTAAAAATTAACATTTTCTACATATTTTTAAAAATCAGATTGATTATCACTAATATAAGATTTGATATGTGTCTTGTTGTTCTCAATAGTCAGAATTTTAGTTTCTGCACTTCATTTTACATTTAAATATATACGTAAAAATTGTATTTGATTAATAAATATTATTTTGAGAAAAGAAAAATTTAATGCTAGCAAATCATTAAAATTGAATTTGTATATAGAATTTACATATTCACACATGTTTTTCTTAAATACTCTTCATTCCTTTTTAAAGCATTATAATCAACTTATGATTGAATTAATTAATTTTGTTTGCAAAACACATTTTAAAAAACTTTAATTCAAGGTACAAAATGACACCTGCTTAAATTATAAATCATTATATAACTGTTACAGCTTGATTAAAAGATAAAATAGTTTAATCCAATGTTGCTTTATTTTTTAAACAGAATCAGCTTGATAAATATAAAGTGTTTACACTTAAAAGATACTATAATTCAGAAGAACTTAATAACACTTATACTATTCACACTTATCTTTTCGAGGTTTTAGAATGATTACAATACTAGAATAAATATTGAGGCCTTTATTTTTAACATGTTTAGAAACAACCGATGATCTAATCATACGTAACAATATTTATATATAAAATAATTTGAAACACAAAATAAGCTTAAGCAAAACAAAAAGCTGAAATGGCCGTTAACAGTTCAAAAGTGCATCAGTTTAAAGCAGAAAATATTTTCAAGCTTATATTGTAAGTATATAAACAAACGTCAAAAGCAAGTTGAAATAGGCTTGCTGTAGCTTACCGAGAGACATTTTAACAACACAATTAAACGAGAATAAGACTATAGATATACGAAAACATACTCAGATTATTTCTTACCGAATGTAAATAATTGAATAATGTAAGAAACATGATAATAATAAGTATATTAATTAAAAGAAAGTTAAAGTACAAGATGTAAATAACTAGCATATAGAGAAATCCGATGTTAACGCAAACCACGCGGGTTTGTATTTGTAGACATCACGTGATTTTGACGTGGCGCCAGGTGTCTGTGAATTTAGCCCATTGGAACTACATTTAATAATTCTCGAGGTCTGTGCAGACCTGATCAGTAAAGTGTGAATCGTGTTGTGGATTTGAATCTTGATGTTACTAAAGTTAAGGAGTAGTTGACGTATGTTGAATCGAACTGAGCCTCAAAATTCTTCATTTCGGGGCATTGTGCAGCAGTCAGGCAAATGGAGGTGTCATTCTCATCGTCTAATTGTTATAAAAAAAAAGCAGCCTGTTTCTAGTTAAATTTAGCATAATGTTAATACTAACAAAAACTATACCAAATTCATCGTTTCCTAGTTTCGTATTGCAAAAAACACACTTTCAATATTTTGGACGTGTATATAAATATGCGACCTGTTCTTTTATGTATGATGTTACAAAATAATTTCTTTCTTTCTTTAGATTGGAAGTAAGAGATTTACTTTTGTTGCGAGGAATGAGTTGAAAATAAGCCAAGAGGACTTATAAGGTCAATACAATTCTTTCTTTTAATATTAATTATTTCTATATAATAAACAAATTTAGGAGCTTATACCTTTCAAAATGGAAAAAGTTAACATGCATTTCATGAATAATTCATTTTTTCGTTGAAAGATGGAATCATAAAATTGTGCTTCTCTCATCCTGGGTTGATAATACCCTGCAGAAGTATAACGAGATTAAAACAGTTCTTTATGTGATCTAAGGTGTCAGACTTTTTTTTAAAAAATACCTTGAGCCAGATATTTAAATGTTAGTCATTTTTTTCCCCCTAAGAAAATCGTATTTGAAATTTTGTAATGTCTTACTGGTTCTGCGCTTCTGGAAGAATCTCCTGAACAGTATTTTAAATAATCTTTAAGAATGCGCACGCGCTTTCACCTGTCAACTGAATAACAGCTTAAGAACTGCTAGTCAAAGACACTCGAGCGTCGTCCTTGCCATTTGAACAGGGCTTAAAATTGTATGTATGTAGATTAAACATTAGTATCGCTTTCACTGACTGATTAATTAATATGTTTTTAATTCCTTTAATTTTAATTAAGGCTAGGTTTTTCTGCAAGGCAAAAAAAAAAAAAAAGCACTGTATGGACCTTTTACGTTTTTTAATACATTTTTAATTTGTTTTCTATGTATAAATTATAAGTAATAAATTCATAAATTTGGAAGCGTACATGGTGACATCTTTAAATCTAACAAAGCAGGCTGGACTGAGCACCCTGCAAAACCTGTTGAGAATGAACTCTTAATGTTTGTTCCTGTGTTTTGAATGTTGAGATATTTTTTATGAGAAAGCGTCGAAAAGTTTGTGGGAGAACTACAAGATAATTTCAATATTTTGTCTTGTCTCTAATGCTGATTTTTTTTTTTTTTTTTTGTGGGAAAAAGGGGAATTTCATTTGTTTTTTAAGTTTTGTCGTACCAATACTCCCAAATTATCTCAAATGGAGGTACAATTGAATTAATAAAAAACTATTGGGAAAAATAATTATATGTAAAAAAAAAAACTCATGAAACTTTCCTGATGTACTGAAAATTTGAAATAATAATTAAGAGATACAGTCTGGAAAAAAGTTATTTGAAGGATTACCTAATATATATATATATATATATATATATATATATATATATATATATATATATATATATATTACAAACAGAAATACTATGTATGTATGTGCATTTTGTAAAAAGATTTTTTCCAATGTCATTTAACTCAAAAATTAATTTTTCTGAAAAGCGTTTTGATGTAAAATAATTATTTGACAAAAAATAAATGATTTTTTTTCTTAATAACTCACCTTAGCAACGCGACTGGCCTTATTTTTTATAACAAAACATTGGAGGGGGGGGGGCGAACTGACTAATTCCGATTCTCAGAGAAAAAACCCAGCGTGACCAAGTCCAATTCTGGGATGGAGACCGTTAATCATTTGAGGGAGGGGGAAAAAAACTCACTATTTTTTACACGAACGTGCATTGAACCTTAAAGATCGCCCCATCCAGGTGTCGCGACAGGTATTTTTCAGAGATTTTTCAAAGATCACGCGATTTCTCGCTATCGGGGTCAACGCGCGTAAACGAAATTTATCAAGCGCGTTGGTGTGTCTTTTCTGACGATGAATAGAAGCCGCCTGGCACGAGGCCATGGCGATTTTTGTTTTTGCGCGGCGTTATCTCGCCAGCTGTAATCGAGAGCTGACGACCTGAGATTATAAGTAGAAATCGCACGCAGGTTTGGCTGTCAACGGTTTTTTTTTTTAAAGGATGAACGCGAGGGAGCAATATTTATTTAAAAGCCAGGGTGTCGCTGTTTCAAGTTGGAATAAATGGGTTTTGTTGCAAAAAAGCGTAGCCAGGATGCGCTGGCAATTGGCATCTCTTAGAAGTTTTTTAATAAGCCGACGAAGTGTTTAAATGATGGGATGGCAAGGGCTTGGGAAAATGAATTTCTGTTACCGTACGGTAGTATTGCTTTTTGAAACCTCCTGTCGGATCCGTTACAGTGAACTTCCGTGCGATTTTACAGTGCGGCTTTTTAGAAGTAAAACTTTTATTATTAAAAAACTTGTATAATGTTCATTTCTGGACAAATTAAATGCACGTTCTAGTCATCCTGTCTTTCGAATCTAAAACGAGTGTCTATTTGTATATGTATTAATCATGAAATACATTGCAGATTGGACCATTTTACATGTTTTCTGTACGGATGTAGGGAGGGTGTGTGTGAGAATTCTGTTTTTTTTTTTTTTTTTTGAATGTTTATTGTAAGTTATACGAAATCAAGTTTTTTTTTTTTTTAAATTGCAATTTCTGTGCTATTCCTTATAATGAAGCTAGAATACGTTTTGATAATTAAATTTCTTCACTGCTTTTAATAATTTTTTGGCTATTATCGCAGACGTTAATAAATATTACAAAATTATTCATATCGACTTTTTTTTTTATCATATAGAGAGTATGATATTGAAGTTTTTCATGTTAATTGTATTTATTTTTCAGTATATTTATTATTTCATCTCGTTCAAGTGTAATGTTTTGTTCTCAGTACTTTTGTACTTCATCCCCTCGTTGAATATCTTAACCAGATGACTAGCTAATATTCTAAATGACAAACATTCACATTATACTTTCTCAATCTCTTGAATAAAAAGTGGTTTTTCAATTCACATTTAGTCCTCGTCCTTATTTTCAAAATCACGAGTCAGCCTCTCGCTTATAGCCCTCGTGTTGCTTTTACCTGCGACGTTAATAAAATAATCTATTTAAGTATCATCTTGTCTCTGGACTAGGGATAAAAATCGTGAAATATATCGCTAATATTTAGTTCACAGTGCAGCTCTTGTATGACATAATTTTAAAAAATTAAACGAACCACAAATGTATCCGTACACTTTCAATAAAACAAAGTATTTGTGGATTGACCGTCAAAGGCACTTTTAACAAACTGGTCGATACTCAGAAGTGGTCACATATAGAACTAGGCCTGCTTTATATATTCGTTTTCTTATTGTTGGTGAAAAAGTAACTAAAAAGTCTTTTCAGCATAATATTAAAATAATGAAAATTCCACAGCGCCATACACACATTTTTGAAATGTAGTTTAGATTTTAATGTAGAGTGGATTAATTTTTAAATTTATAGTTTTTAAAACTGTTCATGGTTTCAGTAGTTAGGATGTACGCCTACAATTCAGACATGCTCTCTGTGTTAAAAAAAAAAAACTCAACTCGTATTGAATAGTGAAGTATTAAACGTTATGGTATGTATTCCAAAAATTAAGCATGGGAAAGGAACTTGGTAAAATAGTACGATTGAGGAGATTCTTTGTCCGTCGTAGGAGAGTTACTTTGTTTTGATAATGGTAACAAATAATAAAGATATAAATGTATTAGTTACATATTTAGGTAATCTCGGAGAAAATCTGCTTTTTTTTATATATAAATGAAGAGGTGCGACTCAACCGGTTGAATTTTAGAGGTTAAATTATATGGCTAATATAGACATCTATTTTCCAATCAATATTGCTTGGTATTTTTGGAACTACAGGAATGTGATCAAATAGGGAGCTCTTCAGCTTTTAAAAGGGGGTACCCAAAAGTATTGGAATTTTTTTTTTGAAGTTATAAATTAAAAAAAAAAAGCTTTGCAGAACAACCTTATCACCTTCAACCTAGTTTCAATTATATCAAATACATTTATCCAACCTGTTTCCAGTTCATTGTTGGAAACGTTTTTGATACTCATCCACAGTGATGGCTGACAGCATCTCCTTCGCGCCCTCCCCCCCCCCCATCTTTGGCCGGTCCTGTGCGGAGTATTTGTTGTTGAGGCGCATAACCCTCTCGAGCTTTAATCCCCAGAATTTATAAATGAAATGGTTGAGACTCATCAAATCGGTGTCCTGTCATTTCCCTCTTCAAGCACAAAAACAAAACCTGGCTATGTGTGATCTCTGGGCAGCGTTTTTGGGAAACTTTTATGTACCCCGTTGTACATCTCGGTCATTTTGTTTCAAGTAATAAAATGTAGGTGGATTACTAAACAGGATGATAAAGCATTAAATTTGACCACTTGTTGCAGGAGCTGTACAGGATATCGAGTGTTTTTACAATAGAGGGCACGGAACTTGAAACCGTTCCATGTGGTATATCAAGCGGTGTACTGCAAAGTAAATAAAAATCTAAACCATTATTTTCTTAAACTTTTGCCGTAAAACCTTTTTATTTCCTCGAAAGTCTGTGGGAAGGGTGGAAGAAAACAAAAATTCGACCTTTATTGCCAAGCTCCTTATCTCTCTCTCTCTTTTTTTTTTAAATTACGCAATACACCACAGTAAACAGTTCAGTTTTCTCAATAAGAAGGCAATGCTTGTAACGCCCGCGTAACGCAGTAAAAAAAATCTTCGTCACACTCTTGAGTCAAAATCTATTCCAGGCCCATTTGCTCGTCACCCAACCGACTATTAAATCTCGGGATCTTTTCCAGTATTTAGTGCATATAATGTCTGATTGCGCTTCTGTATTTCATTCTCTCTCACGCAACGGATTGGTACTTTACACGCAACTCTTTATAGGTCTCTCTCTCTCTTTAATTGTTTGATATTTTACTTTTTTCGCCTGTTTAGCGTAAGGATTACTAGTTATTGAAGTGTGTCAATTTTTATATCGGAGTTATGTTTCGATACTTGTTTCTTTTTCGACCATTCAACGGTCATATTCTTTGACACTTTAAATAATTGTTAATGTTGATTTAAAAAAAAAAAGTTCATTCGGTCTTAAAAAACTTTAAATGTTTTTTTTACGCACAATTACCAAAAAATCTGTGAAAACATTTTTTTAAAAATATGTTATTAGCTTATAAAGGTTTCTTAAACAGTATTTTTTCGAGAATCGTTAACAAATATATATATTCACAACTAATACAACTTTTATATCAACATCTATTATAACTTTTTAAGATTGACTCAGGTTTTTAAAAATTTAAAAATTGTTATTTTTTCATTAAATTTTCGAAGAACTTTGAAAGTTTTTTTTAAAAAAAAAAAAAAAAAAAAAAACCATCCTCTTAAAATATCTCATAGATGAGCATTTTTTTCTTTCTCTATGATGTATGAAATGAAAGTGTTAGTGGCTTTCTCAGTAACATTTTAGTTAAAAAAAAACAACTTTTCCTCCAAAGTTATATAATTATCCACAATTGATCGTTAAGTCTTTTTTTTTTTTTTTTTAAATTTCCTCTTAGTTAGTAGGTTCTACGTCATCATCGGTCAGTTAAAGTGTTCTGGAACCGACAACCTGATCGATTACACGATGGTTTAATTTTCCGCTTGCTTTCGTTCATTAAAGCAAACGATTTTCAATCCACCATTTTTGTTTTGTATGTTTGTGAAATAAAAGTTTCTGCAGTGGAATTCGATTATTTCCGGGTTTTGTCTGTAAATTGCTTTCAATCTCCGTTATTGTTCGAAATTATAAAATTAAGTTTTGCGTTTATTCCGTTTCGCATGAAGTGACGCGAGATTAAGTGTTTATTGGAATTAATTAAAGGTAGTTGCAAATTCGAAATAGTTTTCCTTGCGGTGTTTTTGGAGCTGTATGCTGAATTCACTTCAGCATCAGTGAATTTATTTAAAATTGGATTAGTATTACGAGTAAGAAGTTTTAATTAAATGTTTCATCAGAGCTCTATAGTTGTAGGTTGTTGATGGCGGCCCCGTTTATCGCTTAGAATGCGTTCGTTGAAAACCAAACCTCTAAAAGAAATGAGATCATTTCAACTTATAGTAAATGAGGATAGGGAAACACGCGACCAAAAATGTTTTTTTTTTCTGTTCATTTTTGTTTTATCATTTACACCCACTCATTTTGAATTGTGTAAAAAATGCAAGAGGATGATTTTAATGAATAAGTAGAATATTTATCGATTTTCTTACACAGCAATGTCAATGATTGTAGTGCATAAATTAACGACGTGTTTCGCTCTATACAAATCGTATTGATGGCATGGACATTGTTTCATTCTAATTGAAGTATGAAAACAAACTTGTCTATCATGACCAAAGCGAATAAAGCTATCATATCAGTTCTACCGCCTAAACTAATTAACTAAGCAAACACGTGCAAATGCGACTTGTTATATACGTACGCTACTTACCAGGGGCGTTACGAGAAATGTTTTGGGGCCGCGATAGCCTAGTGGTCAAGGTCGTGGATAGCGGCTGGCGGTTTTCGTTCAGTCGCGGGTTCGATCCTTGGCCACCAAAGACCCGCCGTGTAGCCGGGGCTGATGCACGTTAAATCTGTTCGGGGCCCAAAGTCCTCCCGTTGGCGTGGTGTGGATGTTAGGAGAGGGGGGTGCCAGCTCAGGTGTCGTCCTCGTCACTTGACCGTGGTTCAAAATTACGAGGTCCGTCGCCAATAGCCCTCGTGTTGCTTCTAGTGCGACG
>BMAW01128110.1:551317-580789 GCA_019974015.1 Nephila pilipes | reverse complement strand
GAAAGAACCCCCCAATGAAACATTTCTCGCAATGCCCTTGGTAAGTAGCGTACGTATATACAAGTCGTCATTTGACGTGTTTGTATTAGTTTAGGCGGTAGAACTGATATGATCTTTATTCGCTTTGGCCATGAAGACAAGTTTGTTTCATCTTCAATTGTATGAAACAATGTCCATACCATCAATACGATTTGTATAGTGCAAACACGTCGTTAATTTATGCATAAATCATTGACATTCTGTGTAAGAAAATCGATAAATATTCTACTTATTCATTAAAATCATCCTCTTACATTTTTACACAATTCAAAATGAGTGGATGTAAATGATAAAATAAAAAAAATGAACAGAAAAAAACAATTTTGGTCGCGTGTTTCCTCCTCATTTACTATAAGTTGAAATGATCTCATTTCTTTTAGAGTTTTGGTTTTCAATGAACGCATTAAGCGATAAACGGGGCCGCCATCAACAACCTACAACTAAAGAGCTCGATGAAACATTTAATTAAAACTTCATACTCGTAATACTAATTCAATTTTAAATAAATTCACTGAAGCTGAAGTGAATTCAGCATACACTCAACTCAAAAACACCGCAAGGAAAACTATTTCGAATTTGCAACTACCTTTAATTAATCCAATAAACACTTAATCTCGCGTCACTTCTGCAAACGGAATAAACGCAAAACTTAATTTATAATTTCAAACAATAACGGAGAGAAACATTACAGACAAACCAAAATAATCAGATTCCACTGCAGAAACTTTTATTTCACAAACATACAAAACAAAAATGGTGGAGAAATCGTTTGCTTTAATGAACAAACAAGCGGAAAATTAAACCATCGTGTAATCGATCAGGTTGTCGGTTCAGAACACTTTAACTGACCGATGATGACGTAAACCTACTAACTGGGAGGAAAGATTAAAAAAAAAAAAAAGACTTAACAGTCAATTGTGGATAATTATATACCTTTGGAGGAAAAGTTGTTTTTTTAAACTAAATATTACTAAGAAAGCCACTAACACTTTCATTTCTATCATTGAAAGGGAAAAATGCTCATCTATGAGATATTTTAGAGGAGGTTCTTTTTTTTTTTTAACTTTCAAAGTTCTTCGAAAATTTAATGAATAAATAACAATTTTAAATTTTAAAACCTGAGCAATCTTAAAGTTATATTAGATGTTGATATAAAGTTGTATTGGTTGTGAATATATATGTTGTTAACGATTCTCGAAAAATACTGTTTAAGAAACCTTTATAATCTAATAACATATTTTAAAAAATGTTTTCACGATTTTTTTGGTAGTGTACATACAAAAACATTTAAAGTTTTTAAGACCGAATGAACTTTTTTTCAATCAACATTAACAATTATCAAAGTGTCAAAGAATATGACGTTGAATGGTCGAAAAAGAAACAGTATCGAACATAACTTCGATATAGAAATTGACATGCTCAATAACTAGTAATCCTTACGCTAAACATGCGAAAAAGTAAAATATCAAACAGTTAAAAGAGAGAGACCTTTAAAGAGTTGCGTTGAAGTACCAATCCGTTACGTGAGAGAATGAAATCAGAAGCCAATCAGACATTATATGCACTAAATACTGGAAAAGATCCAGATTTAATAGTCAGGTTGGGTGACGACAACATGACTGGAATAGATTTTGACTCAAGAGTGTGACGAAGATTTTTTACGGTTACGGGCGTTACAACATTGCCTTCTTATTAGAGAAACTGAACTGTTACTGTGGTGAATTGCGTAATTTTTTAAAAAGAGAGATAAGATTGGCAATAAAGGTCAGAATTTTGTTTTCTTCCACCCTTCCCACAGACTTTCGAAATAAAAAGGTTTTGAGCAAGGTTTAAGAAAATAATGGTTTAGATTTTATTTACTTTGCAGTACACCATGATATACCACATGGAACGTTTGTTCCAGCCCTCTATTAATAAAAAACACTGATATCCTGTACAGCTCCTGCAACAAATTGAGTCAAATTTAATGCTTTATCATCCTGTTTAAATCCACCATTTTATTACTTGAAACAAAATGACAGATGTACAACAGGGGATATAAAAGTTTCAAAACGCTCAGAGATCACACATAGCCAGGTTTTGTTTTGTGCTTGAAGAGGGAAATGACAGGACACGATTTGATGAGTCTCAACCATTTCATTTATAAATTCTGAATTAAAGCTCAGAGAGGGTTATGCGCCTCAACAACAAATACTCCCAGGACAGCCAAAGATGGGGAGGGAGCAGAAAGGAGATGCTGTCAGCCATCACTGTGGATGAGTATCAAAACGTTTACAATGAACTGAAACAGGTTGGATAATGTATTTGATATAATTGAAACTAGGTTGAAGGTGATAAGGTTGTTCTGCAACTTTTTTTTTTTAATTTATAACTTAAAAATTCAATACTTAGTACCCCTTTTAAAGCTGAAGACTCCTATTTGATCACATTCCTAGTTCCAAAATACCAAGCAATATTGATTGGAAAATAGTGTCTATATTAGCCATAAATTTAACCTCTAAAATTCAACCGGTTGAGTCACCTCTTATTTATATAAAAAAAGCAGATTTTCTCCGAGATTACCTAAATATGTAACTAATCATTTTATATCTTTTATTATTTGTTACATTATCAAACAAATATCTCTACGACAGGAATCTCTCAATCGTACTATTTTGCAAGTTCTTTCCCATGCTTAATTTTTGGACTACATACCATAACGTTTGTACTTCACTGTCAATACGAGTTGAGTTTTTTTAACACAGAGCATGTCTGAATTGAGTACATCCTAACTACTAACCATGAAGTTTAAAACTATAAATTAAAATTAATCCACTCTATATTAAAATCTAAACTACATTTCAAAATATGTGTGTATGGCTGTGAATTTTCATTATTTTAATATTATGCTGAAAAGACTTTTAGTTACTTTTCACCAACATAAGAAAACAGACTATATAAAGCAGGCCTAGTTATATGATGACCACTTCGAGTTAACCAGTTTGTTAAAATTGCACTTTGACGGTCAATCCACAAATACTTTGTTTTATTGAAAGTGTACGGATACATTTGTGGTTCGTTTAATTTTAAAATTATGTCATACAAGAGCTGCACTGTGAACTAAATATTAACGATATATTTCACGATTTTTATCCTAGTCCAGAGACAAGATGTGCCTTAAATAGATTATTTTATTAACGTCGCAGGTAAAAACAACACGAGGGCTAAGCGAGAGGCTGACTCGTGATTTTGGAAAAAGGACGAGGACTAAATGTGAATTGAAAACCACTTTTTATTCAGAGATTGGAAAGTATAATGTGAATGTTTGTCATTTTTTGAAATATAGCTAGTCATCTGGTTAAGATATTCAACGAGGGATGAAGCTAAAGAGTACTAGAACAACAACTTGAACGAGATGAAATAATAAATATACTGAAAAATAAATACAATTAACATGAAAAACTTCAATATCATACTCTATATGATAAAAAAAAAAGTCGATATGAATAATTTTGTAATTTTATTAACGTCTGCGATAATGCAAAAATTATTAAAAAAGCAGTAAAGAAATTTAATTATCAAAACGTATTCTAGCTTCATTATAAAGAATAGCACAGAATTACAATTTAAAAAAACTTGATTCATATAACTTACAATAAACATTCAAAAAATAATAAACAAATTCTCTCACACACCTCCTACATCCGTACAGAAAAATGTAAAATGGTCAATCGCAACGTATTTCATGTTAATACATATACATATAGACACTCGTTTAGATTCGAAGACGTTGACTAAACGTGCGTTAATGTCCAGAAATGAACTATACAAGTTTTTAATAATAAAAGTTTTGCTAAAAGCCGCATAACAAATCGCACGGAAGTTCACTGTAACGGATCCGACAGGAGGTTTTCAAAAGCAATACCACCGTACGGTAACATTCATTTTCCCTGCCATCATCATTTAAACACTTCTCTTAAAAAACTTCTAAGAGATGCAATTGCCAGCGCATCTGGCTACGCTTTTTGCAACAAAACCCATTTATTCCAACTGAAGCGACACCTGGCTTTAAATAAATATTGCTCCCTCGCTTCATCCTTTAAAAAACGTTGACACCAACCGTGCGTATCTTCTACTTATATCTCAGGTCGTCAGCTCGATTACAGCTGGCGAGATAACCTCATAAAACAAAATCGCCATGGCCTCGTGCCAGGCGGCTAATCATCCGTCGAAAAGACACCACCAACGCGCTTGATAAATTTCGTTTACGCGCGTTGACCCTCTGAGAAATCGTGATCTTTGAAAATCTCTGAAAAATACCTGTCGCGACACCTGGATGGCATCTTAAGGTTCAATGCGTCTGTAAAAAATAGTGAGTTTTTTCCCTCCCTCAAATGATTAACGGTCTCCATCAGAATTGGACTTGGTCACGCTGGTTTTCTCTGAGAATCGAATTAGTCAGTTCACGCCCCAATGTTTTGTTATAAAAAATAAGATGCGTGCTAAGGTGAGTTATTAAGAAAAATATTTATTTTTGTCAAATAATTATTTTACATCAAAAGCCTTTTCAGAAAATAATTTTGAGTTAAATGATGGAAAAATCTTTTTACAAATGCACATACATACATATATTTCTGTTTTATATATATATATATATATATATTATTATTTATATATATATATATTTAGGTATCTCTTCAAATAACTTTTTTCAGACTGTATCTCTTAATTATTATCATGAGTACATCAGGAAAGTTTCATGAGTTTTTTACATATAATTATTTTCCCATAGTTTTTATTAATTCAATTTGCCTCCATTTGAGATAATTTGGGAGTATTGGTACGACAAAACTTAAAGAAACAATAGATTTCCCTTTTCCCACACAAAAAAAAAAAAAAAAAAAAATCAGCATTAGAGACAAGAAAAATGTGAAATTATCTTGTAGTTCTCACAAACTTTTCGACCTTTCTCATAAAAATTCTCAACATTCAAACAGCAGGAACAAACATTGAGTTCATTCTCAGCAGTTTTGCAGGGTCTCGTCAAGCCTGCTTTGTTAGATTTAAAGATGTCACCATGTACGCTTGCAAATTTATGTACTTATAATTTATACATGAAAACAAATTAAAATGTATAAAACGTAAAGGTCCATACAGTGCTTTTTTTTTTTTTTTTTGCCTTGCATAGCCTTAAATTAAAATTAAAGGAATTAAAACATATTAATTAATCAGTCAGTGAAAGCGATACTAATGTTTAATCTACATACTTTTAAGCCCTGTTCAAATGGCAGGACGACGCTCAGTGTCTTTGACAGCAGTTCTTAAGCTGTTATTCAGTTGACAGGTGAAAGCGTGCGCATTCTTAAAGATTATTTAAAATACTGTTCAGAATTCTTCCAGAAGCGCAAGAACCAGTAAGACATTTAAAAATTTCAAATACGATTTTCTTGGGGAAAAAATGACTAACATTTAAATATCTGGCTCAGGTATTTTTTAAAAAAAAGTCTATTAGATCACATAAAGAACTGTTTAATCTCGTTATACTTCTGCAGAATATCAACCCAGGATGAGAGAAGCACAATTTTATGATTCATATTTTCAACGAAAAATGAATTATTCAAAAAATGCATTTAACTTTTTTCCATTTGAAAGGTATAAGCTCCTAAATTTATTTATTATATAGAAATAGATAATGTTAAAAGAAAGAATTGTATTGGCCTATAAGTCCTCTTGGCTTATTTTAACTCATTCCTCGCAACAAAAAGTAAATCTCTTACTTCAATCTAAAGAAAGAAAGAAATTATTTTGTAACATCATAAAAAGAACAGGTCGCATATTTATATACACGTCCAAAATATTGAAAGTGTGTTTTTTTACAATAAGAAACTAGGAAACGATGAATTTGGTATGGTTTTGTTGAACATTATGCTAAATTTAACTAGAAACATTCTTTTTTTTTTAGACGATGAGAATGCACCTCCATTTTGCGCTCTGCACAATGCTGAAATGAAGAATTTTGGAGGCTCAGTTCGATTCAACATACGTCACTACTCCTTAACTTTAGTAACATCAAGATTCAAATCCACAACACGATTCACACTTTACTGATCAGGTCTGCACAGACCTCGAGAATGTCAATGTAGTTCCAATGGGCTAAATTCACAGACACTGGAACGTCAAATCACGTGATGTCTACAAATACAAACCCACGTGGTTTGCGTTAACATCGGATTTCTCTATATGCTAGTTATTTACATCTTGTACTTTAACTTTCTAATTAATATACTTATTATTATCATGTTTCTTTATTCAATTATTTACATTCGAGTAGAAATAATCTGAGTATGTTTTTCGTATACCTATAGTCTTATTCTCGTTTAATTGTGTTGTTAAAATGTCTCTCAGTAAGCTACAGCAAACTTACAACTTGCTTTTGACGTTTGTTTATATCTTAAATATAAGCTTGAAAATATTTTCTTCTTTAAACTGATGCACTTTTGAACTGTTAACGCCATTTTCAGCTTTTTGTTTTTTGCTTAGCTTATTTTGTATTTCAAATTATTTTATATATATATTGTACGTATGATTAGATCATCGGTTGTTTCTAAACATGTTAAAAATAAAGGCCTCAATATTTATTCTAGTATTGTAATCATTCTAAACCTCGAAAAGATAAGTGTGAATAGTATAGTGTTATTAAGTTCTTCGAATTATAGTTATCTTTTAAGTGTAAACACTTTATATTTATCAAGTGATTCTGTTTAAAAATAAAGCAACATTGGATTAAACTATTTTATCTTTTAATCAAGATACATAATCAAGCTGAACAGTTATATAATGATTTATATTTTAAGCAGGTATCATTTTGTACCTTGAATTAAATTTAAAATGTGTTTTTTGCAAACAAAATTAATTATTCATTCATAAGTTGATTATAATGCTTTAAAAGGAATGAAGAGATTTAAGAAAAACATGTGTGAATAAAAATTCTATATACAAATTCAATTTTTGATTTGCTAGCATTAATTTTTTCTTTCAAATAATATTTTATAATCAAATACAATTTTTTACGTATATATTTAAATGTAAAATGAAGTGCAGAAACTAAAATTCTGACTATTTGAGAACAACAAGACACATATCAAATCTATATTGTGTAATCAATCACGATTTTTAAAAAATTGTGAAAATGTTATTTTAAAATTGTATTTTCAAGAAATGATACAATAGAGAGAGGAACAGAATTTTGAGAAATAGAAAAAATTTATATTCTATAAATCTTGAATATTGTTTAACAATTTGTTATGTTGTGCAAAAGTGATTCTTGTTTCTTCGAGCTAACACCAGAATCTCGTTTCACTTTGATTCATCTCATCACATGCATACTTTTAAAACATGAATTAACTTAAAGTACATGAATAAAGTGATTAAATTCGTAAATAAACAAACAAATATTAATTTTTTATAACATCAGAATTATCTTATGATGTCTATTGAAAAATATTTAGTTTAGGACTTCTATGAATGAATTGCAAATAAAATGATAGTAAATTTGTATTTTATGGATTGTAAATAAAAATGTTTAACATGTCAAATAAAGGACTAGTTAATATCTCCTACCTATGGTAAACATTTTATATGTGTTTTTACAATTTAATGAACTATGTATAACTACAGTGTTTGTGTCATGTATAGAATACAAAATAAATTTTTATTTATTCATTGGAAATGAATGTTAGGTCATGCATAGAACAAAATCTGAATATCCTATTCCAAATATTTATTTAAATTTTTTACCATTTTAGGCCATTAAAAAAAAACCAAAATATGAAGAAGATCTGTGTAAAAATCTTAATTATAAAAAATCAAATTTTGAGATTGATAAAAAACAAAGTTGTAGTTTTCCTCTAGCCATATGAGGTTAAAACAAATAACTTAATAAAAAAAATAAGACACAGTAGGTGAAACCAGACAATCACTTATAGAACAATATTTGGATTAATAATAGGAGAAGGGATGCCTGATTAGACTAAAATTTGGTTCCAGCACACATGAACACATGAGGTTATTTTAAATTAAAACCATGTTCTTAAAAAATATATGCTGAAATATCTTACTCTGTCATCAAAGAATCTGAAATTTACTTCAAATAATTAAAAATAATCTGAATAAAAGTATTTTTTGTCAACATTTTATTCTGTGTGAATATTTAGCTTAGCCAATGCTACACTATTATTGAAACGAGCAGCTTGATGTACAACATTTTGTTGAAATGGTAAAATCTCTTAATATCTTAAATATGAATATAAGATTCTTAAGAATATATAATTCTCCATCAATTAAAAAGACAGTTTTAAGTTACATTTATACACTATGAAGTGAAAAATAGAATTTTGTGCGAGGAACATTGTTATAATAGTCCTTGACAAAAGAAAGCGTGTTCTCTAAACTATAGAATTTCACAACATATTTTTAATACTATGTATGTTATCTACAAACATCCTCAGCATCAACATTAAATAGTTTATACTGTAAGAAAATAATTTTATACTTGTCTAATTGTAAGCCTAAAAGTTACTAGAATATATGATTACAATGTAATTATGGATAGTCTGCTTTATGTATAATAAATTTTGCAACTACAAATAATTACTTATAAGAAAATTATTTTCAATTGACAATACGTAATTCTCAGATATAATAGAACCTCCCTGAAGATATTATGATATCCTTCAAATATGCAATGTTTTAAAAATATGATATTTTTTGAA
This sequence comes from Nephila pilipes, assembly GCA_019974015.1. Classification (NCBI taxonomy): domain Eukaryota; kingdom Metazoa; phylum Arthropoda; class Arachnida; order Araneae; family Nephilidae; genus Nephila; species Nephila pilipes. The sequence goes on along the minus strand of BMAW01128110.1, from coordinate 572,000 downwards.
TTAATTATCTATTCCAATTTGAAAATAATATCAATGTATAAACCAACTAATATTACCAGACAATTTTAAGAAATGTTCAAAGAATAAATATATAGAAATACTGAAAATAATCTTATTAAATAAAATTATTAGCAGAAGTAAAGAGAGGACATTTTTTTAAAAAATATTAGCAAATCATAGTTAAATTAAGAAGCTTTCAATGAAGAAAATGTTTGATTAAACAAAAAATAAATCTGAAGCCATTATTTTGGCATTTGATACAGAATGATTCCACTTCATCTCATCTTAGAAATAAATTTCCTATTTCACTGTTTATTTTCAAGGTGAAAAGAATGTTTATGTAGAGTGCAGGATTTCAAATTTCAATTTTTTCTGAAAAAATATTTAAAAAGTTAGACATGAAAAAAAGCCTTTTAAAATTCAGTATACAGCAATCCTTATTGGGTAGTGTTATGACCCCCATATAAGTTAATTTTTAAAAGAAACACATGGCGGAAAAAGGCAAGCAAATGCAAGTGAAATAAGCATAACATAATGACCGTGTTATATCGAATCAGCATCAGTCGAGGAACCGCTATAAAGGTTTTAGTGTGAGTCGCTTTCCTGACGTGAGCCTCGTGTTTTAAGTCGTGAGCTTCGTAAACTGGAGATGCACGAATTAATTATTTTGGCACTTGATTTCCATAAAGACCCTCGTGTGGAATGAGGGTGTTGCATTTGAAATGCTCATGAGGATTTCAAAGTCCTGATATATACAGTGTGGTGCAGTAGTTAGAATAAGTAAGGTTGTTACGAATTGGATTCGATATTAGCAAGAGACCTCATCATGCAATAAATAATCAATACAAGACAATCTGTATTCTACCCTTAGAATGAGCTGAATCAAAATAAATGAGTTATGTGAGGAGTATATTTAATCGCGTCCTAACAAAATGTTGTAATGTATAACTCTACTTGTTATAATAGCAAATAGTAGGGTTGAGTAAACTGGATTCGATTCCAATTGACTTTCGATACTTCTCTGTTATAGCGGCGCCCTTCAAATTACGATTACGCCCAACTCATGAAGCCTACCTTACGATATAATTTATCTTGGCGATGCTTCTTAGTCATTTGGCGTTTTATCGTTGGGCGCCGCTATAACAGGGAAGTACCAGACTTTTATTGACGGGATCCGAGTTAAGTATGCATTCTTGTAATATCGCCTCACAGTTGCTCGCACTCTTATATTGTGCTCATCAATCTGTTAATTCCTCTATATCCTTCTTTATTTAATATCTCTCATTATATCAAGTCTACATCTCATTCACTACACTTATATCAGTGTGCCGGAAGTACACTATGTTTATTTTTTTTAAAATGGTTATAATTTAAGTTTTTTAAAGAATTAAGGCAAAGAAGGTATCATAATTTAAAATTTAGTAGTTCAAAGAATAATCTATACGGGGATTTATTGAAAAATATTCATTAATAAGCACACAATTAAGACATAGTATTCTATTTCTCCAGCGTGCGGTTATTGTAATACTAATTTAAATAAGTCACGTTTCTTTCGGAAAGCGGGATTGTTCTATAAAATATCGTAGTTTCGTCGCTCTTGAGGTTAGTTGAAGGGAATGGACGTGAGAACCTATTACAAGGTGTCAACTCCGCCATAAATGTTGTCCTTATCACTTCAACAAGGCTCAAAATTATGAGGTTCTTCGCCAATAGCTTGTGTTCGCCGTCGTGTTGCTTCCGAGTGCGATGTAAAGAAGAAATCAATCGAGAGTAGTCTTCTTATTTAGTATGTAGTAACTCATTCTATATAAAACGGACGTAAGCGGAATCGAGCTTCTAGCTCACGATCCATGAATAATTATTTAGAACGGGAAACTAGTTAATAATTTTTTTGGGGGGGGAGAGGGAGTAAAAGAAATTTTGATGAAAAATTGTATTCATCTGTTTAAAAATAACGTTTATCCGTTTATATTTATTTGATAAGATTATAAGGTAAATGAGTATTTTATTTTCTTAATTCTATGTAACAATTTCTACATAAATACTTTCTTCACCATATTGAAAAATTCTGTTTTAGTGTCTTTTTAAAAGCTTTTATTTATCTTGCTGTGTTCTTTATGTATGTATGTAAAAAAAAAATGTCTTTTCAGTTCAAAATTTATCCTCGAATTTTAGCCATCTTTCTATCATCCGATCGATGACAATATACTATGGTATCCTCAAGCAGTGATGGGGAGAAGGGGAGGTCCAGGAGCCCGGACCTTGCACTTAATGGCGTCCAATTTCAGTTGAAATTTTGCACGCGTGTATTTCACGTAATTGCTCCTCAGTCTTAAATTTTTAGACTAAAAATAATTAAATGTTAGAATGAAAAAAATATTTTTAAATCAACTTTTTTTTATTGTGAAATACGTAATTTATAAATACCTTAGGCGTAAATACTTTTTTTGATCTAATATATAAGTAGCTATGGCTCATAATTTATCGGTAATGACTAAAGTATCTTTGTTAAGTGTCTCAAGCTGTTATAAATTATATATTTTACTTAAATTTTTTTTTTAAACTTATTTTTATTGTTTCTACAGTGACATTTTCCTAATGTTTGTAGTGTTTTTCAGTAGTGTTAAGGGAAAGAGAAAAAAAAATTTTCTACTGCAAAAAAATTGTTTCCCAACCCTTACACGAAAGTAATTTTGAATGTCTGTTAGAGCGTTGTATTTCAAAATGCCTTTTTCTGAGGTAGACAACTTTAAGGAGAAAGAAAAATAATCCTGCTTACATTTCCTTGAAAGAGAATCAGCTCGATTAGTAAAAATTCTTGAGTAGCGGAAATTTCACTGTAAATGAAAGAATTATACATGACTAAAACAGCTACCAGGAATACATATGTATGTTGGCGGTTAGGTACACATGCAACTCACACTTGGTGTAGCCTACTCAAACCAAGCCAGTAACAGACAAACAAAACGTCTTTGGAGTAGGTGACGCTGATCTAATAAAAACAAACAGCAGCAGCACTAGTTTTAGCAGATGGTATTTGAAAGGTGAATTACTTTTAGGGAACAGCAACACGTTTTTTGGCAGATGGCGTTTCGTATACGGTTTCAGTTAATGAGTACCTACTCCAGGTAACTATGCGAAAAGATTTAAATAACAGAAGATAGCTTTAATTTTTTGGCAGATGGCCTTTGGTTTTATGAATTGCGTTTATTTTTCTTTACTTATATTTCCTATCCGATGTTCTTCTGAAGTAGTGAAGTAAAAAAGTGAATAAAAAATATTAAGTAGTTCTTTTTTTTTTTTTTAATTCATCAATTATTTCAATTTTCATCACGAAAATTATCTTAAGTGATGTTAAGTTACTTTTAAATTATTTGCAATTAAAAGCTAGGTTTTGTGCTCGATGGATTTTGTGTGCTGTAGTTATTTTAATAGTCAAATTCACAGTTTAAGAAAATTAAATTTTTTATTGATTCACCTCTGCAAAAGACGGAATAAAGTGAAACCTAAAAATATATCATTTTTAAACATTAATTTCTTTATCTTTTTTAAAATTATCCTTGGAAGTAAACTATTTTGTTACAACACGAATAAATCATTTTTATCACTACAAATTCTTGTAATTATAGATGAGAGATAAATTCGAAATAAAAAGTAGAAAAATTATTTTTTTCTTTAATGGAATGTTTTTTTTTTTTTTTCATTTCATTCACATATATACATTTCATTACCATCCTTTAAAATTTAAAATTCATTAAGAGTTGTTACAAGTAGCCGTGCATTTTTTTAAACGTAACCATTAATAAACATTCCAGACTAATCTTAAAATTTACATTTCGTTTAAGATTCTATTTCTCAATTTTCCTTCAGGGAAATTTTATTAACTTTTAACTACCTTTGCATTGCTTTATCTGCGAACATAATCGCAAGACTGCAAATAAAACACAATAGCTATGTGTCGCAATGAGGCATTTTTCTTACCTTATTCTTCACATTTAGCTTTTTTATTTCTTATTGTGGCAATAAAAGTTATGTATCTAAGTAGTAGTTAATTTTGTATTAATTTTTTTTTTGAACGTCTGCCTAGAGTTGTTAAGTCTTTTGTCAATCACTATTTTTAGATTTTGTGTAATTTTACATGTACGATGTTGTAACACATACAGTTATATATTTTGTAGGGTCAGAAGTCGTGGAATACCGTGGACTTTCTTTTGCTCGGTGAAGAGCAATAACTCAACGTATCATTGATTCAAGTTGGCGGAATTCCCTTGGAGAAATAATTACTCTGCCATTCATAATTGCGAAAGTGTTGTGTACAAACTGGCCTTTCGATCAGGTATTCATGCCTGACAATTTAGGTGGCCAAATTATTTATTGGACTTCTCCAGAATGTTTCTCAAGCCAAACGCGACTGATTTCAAATAAAATGTGTTCCTTGCATCAAGCTACATCCACATTTTGCTTTCAAAGTCTGTTGAATTCCGTCGGGCAGCCATTTTCACGTCTGAAAATTTTTCATACGAATCTATATAGTACATATAAAAACCCTGACAAAGCTCAACTCATTTATTTATCTCTTACGTTATGCTACTGCCTTATGAATATTTCCAAATTGTTATCCATTGATTTTTGGCTCATCAATGTGTATGTATGCACATAGGAGAGAAATCAATCTTATTAATGTAATTCTTCTGAAGACTATAGTGCAGAACTAATTCGCGGGCTACATATGGCTTGCAACAAAATATTTTTATGTCCCAGCCAATTTAACTGCACATTTAAAAAAATTGTTAACATAATTTCTAAAATTTCTTATGATGCATAGTTAATGGTTAAGAATCGCAACTTTCGCCTATGAAGTATAACTAGTCTCGTTGAATCGGCGTGCTGCTTTCCCCCCAGCCATTGGCGAATGTCATAAAATATCTACCACGCCATCTTTCTTCACTGTCTTGCTCGATGCGCTTGATATTAAACGTTATGCTCTCGGAAAACAGGAAAAAGAAGTTTACCTACTGAACGATTATTAGTTTGTGTATTTATTGCATGTCTGGTTTGTTAATGTCAAGAAATAAAATATTGATTTTTTTTTTTATTAATTTTTAATATTATTTTGTATTTAGACGATTCATCTATTTTAGGCCATGCATTTTGTATGTCTATCGAAACTACCTAGTAGTTAAACTAAAGGAAAAATTGCGGTATTTTCGGGGAAAATGGGAATCGGAGTGTTTATGCTTTGACATAAAAGGAAAAAAAAATAGGCTTGATATATAAAAATGCTATTAGTGTATAAAGTTGTATAATATGAAACGCCACTATAAACAATAGAAGCAGTATGGTACAAATCACAAGTCGCGGTACTCTAAGAAAGTTAATTAAGAAAAGAAAAACTACATATAGTGCGGCTCGCATGACTTTTGCTTGTGAGAAATTGCCCGCGGTGGAAATGGGTTTGACACCCGTAGTGAAGAATAATATAGCGCTTTAAATTTTAACTGCATATTAAAGTCATATGACGCGACGAGGACGCTACGAGAGTGGGATACTAGATAAGGTGCATATGTATACCTATGTTTAAAATGATGACCTTCGCTTATAGTTGATTGAGTTGCTTTATATTTATGTGATTATATTTATGTGAACTAAATATTCTCTGTTTAAGTATCCAAGCATCGCAATTTTTATATAATTTTTTAATGATTTTTCATAGAATATATTTAACATTTTGCATATAAAGGAAATAATTATTGTTATAGCCGAGAATTATTTTTTGTGAAATTTTTTTTAAAAAAGTGTTTTTGTCTTTTGCATTGCTTAAAATCCTTTTTAAAAACAAGACTTTGAACTTGTGACTTGTGTTTTCTTCGATCATGATAAGGTTCAATTGAATCTTCACTTAAACAATACAGTCGTCAGAAAAATATTTATCATATGCGAATCGTCTTATCTCACATGACTCTTAATAAAATGATGATGGGGAAAGAAAAATAAAACATCTTCAATTCAAGGAGAGAACTGCATTTGCGCAGAAAAAAATCTGGTCTTCGAATCATTTTTATAAAAGCTTCCGGAAAGAATTAATTCTCTATCTCGATCAGCAGATAGTTACACTGTGGAATAGATTCAATCGCGAAAGATGATAGGAGGTTAGTACATATTTGTATTTTAGTTAAGAATATTACTTTGGAATTTTTTTTTTATCGATTATTTTGCTTTATCGATAGCGATGTAATCGAAAAGAACACTTTTGAATGACTTTTAAAGTAAATGAATATTAGAAAATGATTGTCCCTGGTTTTATATGAATAAATATTCTAATTAGAGTTTTTATTGAATTCAAATTCATTGGCTTTTAGACTTTTGATTATTAATTCACGTAGTTTGAATAATATTGGGATTATTTTATTATTGTTTCTTTGGAGGACATTATTGTTTCGCAGAGGTGAATTTGTTACAAATTTCCCTCTTTCAATTAATTCCATTTGTTTGTAACCTGTGAAATGTTGATAGATTACATATTGTTAATGAATTTCGTTGTATCTGTATTTTTTTTAAAAGAAACTTGTACTAATTATGCTGGTATAAATAATATGTGTATTCTCCTATATTTTTAATACAATTTAATTTTTTAAAATAATCATATTTTTTAATACAACTGTGTTACTTTATGAAAGTCATTGAATGAAAAAATATTGATTTTTATAAAAGGAATCGGATATTTTCATTTTCTTTTTATTATAATTATATACGATTATCTCCTTTATTTTCTCAATGAAGATTGCAATCAAAATAAGGATGTTATTATCTAGAATTTTAAGATATTTTAGCTGGTTTTATATAAGGGGGGAATTCTTAATCTTAATTTTATTATTATTATTTTTTTATTTTCTAATAATATTTATTCTTATATGCCTTTGATTCGGTAATCTTTTGATTTATTTTGTATTAATTTGTATTCCAATGAAATTAAACAAGATTGGACTCTACTTTCCATTTTGATATCAGCAGTTTTAATTTATTAATTCTTACCCTTATTTTTTTTTTGTCAGTTAAATTTTCTGTTCAGTGTTTAATCTTAAATGACTTTTAAATTTAATTTTTTTAAAATTATGTTTTCTATTCAATGAAACGAAATACTATTATAACATAATTTACCTTTTCAATTTTGAACCAATATAAAATCGTAAATGTTGATTGCGTCTTTTCACCTGCTATTTATTTGCAGACGATTATTTACTTTAAATGAGATGTTATTTTTGAATCATATCATTGTTATTGTTTATTCAAAGCCTAATTTTTTTTAATTGCGTGTTTTGAATTATAGAAAGTTTCACAGAATTGTAAAAGTGGGATTTATAAAATACTCGCACTTCAATATAAGGACTTAGCCGTACAGTCGTGAAAATGAAAGTTAGCTTAAATGATATTCCACCATCGTTTTGTCGATTATTACTGCTGAAAAGAGTAACCTACCTGCTAGCAAGTTTTTCCAGCTTTTTATTGTCGTGCTGACGGTGACCTAACATGAATGGCGTCTTGGATTACATGACCTCACCATTTGATAGGCCTTTGCCAATATGTCTGAAGAATGCTTTCTTACTTCTCAGATCTACGCAATTAACCTCGTTAGGTAGTATTTTTCATCCCAGTTTTTCTGTTTTGCGCAATTTGTTGATTTCTGTTGACTTGTGCCAAAAAGTACTTTCTTGCTCTTTTCCTTTCGCCTCTCCCCCTTCCTTTTCTTTTATTGTATAAATTAAGTTTCATTTTTTTTTTTCTCTTTGAAAAGGATTAAAAAAAAAACTGTTCTGATGTCAATTTTGAACAATTGGATTATATTTTCAAGTTTTGTATGTATCACTTGTGTGTAAAACTTGCATTACGTTATACAAAAAAGGGAAGAAAGGGGGAATAATTATCGGATGATATTGATTGAAAAATTGCGCACAGTTGTCAAAATTGATTGAACAGGACATGAGTATTTATCCGGCATTGAACTTCGTGATATTGTAATATACAATCGTACTGAATTCTGCTAATTATTTTATTGAACTCCAACGACACCCTCGGTTAAGCCCTCGGTTTTATTGGCAGGCGTTAAAAATTTGCTAGTCACTAACAAAATAAAAATCAAAGTTCTGTAAATTCGAAGGTCAATCAAATTGTATATGCAAAACTAGCTTCCGTTTTTCATGCCTAATTTTCTTCCCATCACTTGCGTAGATTTTTCTTGAATGATTTCTTATCCCCCCCCCTCCCCAACTATTGCAAAACATTTTGAAAAAGTAAAAGGCAAAGTCACCTTTTTAAATTAGCATTTGAATGATCAATCGGAAAGAAGGGGTTCTTTCAAAAGAGGTTTTTAACATACAGTGCATTTTTAGTTTTATTGTCATTCTAACCGTCAGATCAAACGAAGATTTCTGAGTGAGACGAAATAAAGCGGAGAAAATGGCTTCAGGTATGTTACTGTTTCATGAATATTTTCTCTCAGAATTGATTTTTATGTTGTATCATGTTAATAGTTATGAACCCCGAAAAGAAGGAAGTAATTTTCACTGTAGCCCCCCTCCCTCCCTTCAATTTTCTCCCTTGAGATGGTCATGTTCAGAAAAATTTATAACATTCGTTAACATTTTCGATATATAGTGTCTCAACATGTGACAACTGTTCACGCGGCTTGCTAATTTAGTATTAAATTTTCCTATTGAAATTTGTATCGGGAAGGAAAAAAAAAGTTTTAAGCATTTTAATAATTTAGTACCGAAAGAGTGTAATCTATGAAAGTGTATGGGGTTCGCTATTATTTTTTATAATCTCAACTATTCTATTGATCTTCCAACGAACTTGCATGCACTTTCCGAGGTTTATGCAGATACGTAGGAGTTGAAAAGAACTGCTTTTTCTAGTTTTCCTGTACTTACGCTTATTCACTTAGTTGTCGAGAGAAGATTGGGATCGGTTACATGAATTTTTTTTAAATAAAACTACGATTTTGTAATTCAGTTATAAATAGTTGCTGATGTTGATTTTGATACGCTAAGTATCTGGATATATATAGATATTTTTGGTGTATTAAATACTTTCAGCTCTCTATTTCTGCCCGACATTAAGGTCTAACCACAGCCCCAATACTCCTAACCGCTTTTTTAAAATTTCAATAGATTCCTTTACCCCCAAATAAAGTTTTCGGAGGCTCACCTTCTTTGAGGTAGGTTCGGGCATCGTGACTCGCTAGTGATCCTTTTCTTTCCATGGGGATTGTCTTTGGTAAACACAGGTGACGCTCTCCCGAGATACCCTAGCGATCCTTTTCTAATTTCACCTCTTCTTGTCAACCAATTTTTGTTCATCTTGTTTCCATTTTCGAATGTCTAGATCACAGTCACATCTTGTTTGGGGTAGCTTAGCCGTTTCTGGCTCAGACGCCATTAAACTCCACCATCATCCACTCACTCCCCAAATAAATCTTGGAGTACCCTGCACTTTTAGATCCTGATCCAAAGCATACTCCTATCACTTTGTCCGTATAGGTTTGAGTATAATAATTCATACTTACATTAATATGAATAATGGATTTCTGTGATCTTAAATTTTGGGTTATCCTCTCCTGAGTATATTATATAGACCCTTATGATCTTTTTCTTAACCCATTGGGTATACTGTCTTTGGTAAACGTGGGCTACGCGCCTCCGGGATACTTTAACGATCAAACTATATTTTCGACTTTAATTGTCAGCCATTTTTTCTTTTTTTAAATTTTTTCACATGTCTATATTATAACTTTACTCTTCAGTAGCTTTACACTCATCGAGTTACCTTCTTTGGCGCATGGCCACATTGGGCTTTTGCAACATTAAAAATACTATCCCTCATTCATTGAAACGTCCAGATCATCGCTACGTCTTGTTTGGTGCAGCAGGCCATATCTTGCTCTTGTTTTCATTAAATTCCATCATCACTCACTGAGTGTTCCCCATAACCCTGCCCTATTTTATGATCCAGTATATTTTTAATTTATTCTTCCTTTAATAAATGTGGCCGCGGCAGTTTTGTGATCAGGGTCGTGGGCTTGTGGCTGGCGTTGTTTTCGTCCAGTCGTGGTTTCGAGTACTGATGCCAATAAAGACCGAGCTGATACACGTTAAATCTTTTCAAGGTTCTAAGTCCTCACATCCCATTTCCTGGTGTGGAAATTTGTTGTTGGAGGTTCCAGCTCTTATATCGTCCTCGTCTCTTGATCGAAGTTTAAAATTACGGTCCCTGCGAAATCTTCTTGCTCAGTATTTAGTTGAACTTTGTTTAATGTAAATTAGTTGGAGTGATGGTCTTCCCGGGAGGCCTGTAACTTGTTGAGGGAGCTCTTGTCTCCTTGGTGAGAAAGAATTTTAAGATTTTGTTGTTGCATCTTATTTCCAACAATTGTAATTTGTACATTTTGTCCATTTTAAATAGAGGTTTTCTTTTGTTATTCTCTCAGACTGAGTGCTGTAATTATATTTGATAAATAAATAAAATCAGTCCGATTTTTGCTAAATTCGTGCGAAACTTGTATAGTTTAATAGAAATTAATCTATTTGAATGTTAAACCTTACATTTAAAGTTTACCTAAATTAAAACCTTACATTTGAAGTTACATTTAATAAACCTTACATTTAAAGCTTACATTTGCTTGTACCCAAATATAATTTATAACAATTTTATTATTTTGAAATCCTCATACTTTTACAGTAAAGACCAGTTGATTGATTGATTATTTTCCTTTAAAAAACACTTCCTAAATCAAGAAATAGTGTTTTTGAAGCAGATCCCCTCCACCTTTTCTGTCTTACGCTTGAATTTATTTCAAATGTCATGAGCGCGTCTTTTTTTCCATCTAGTATGATTTTTGTGTACATTTCTGTAAAATGTTGTTTATTAGTTACAAATATTTTTCACCATTTAAAATTTTATTTCTCTCTTTTATGATTGGGTAGAAATTTTTATTAAAATACCATAAAATTCCACCATCAGCTTCATAAAAAGAAGCTCAAATCGATGGAACTCAATAAAACAAAATAACAAAAGAAAGATAGGTAGGTCGTTATTTCGAGCGATCGCTATACGTAAGTGTATGCGTAAAACGTTTGTGATGTCTACGCGCATTGCATCGTAAGTTTTACAATTCTTACCTTAACACAGTGTAAGTGCTTCAGCTACTTGATGACTCAGTTTTTACCTTCACCTGCCTCGCACGAAGATTATGACGTCATATCCCAACACGAAATAAGTAGGGAGGGGAGAAGGAGGAATGCAGGCCCAGATGCTAGTAAATTTCCCTTTGGTCACACCATTCTTTTTCCAGGAGGAAAGACAAGTCTTTTTTCCCCCTCTCCCTACGCATTCGTAATTTTTTCCTTCTCTCGTTTTTCTCTGAATATGTCTAATAACGTATATATTGTAAGAGTTTTAATACGGTTGTTGCGGAAGATTACTGCAACTTGGATTATCTTTTTGTTAAGAATGTATTTAAAATACACCGGTCTTATGAAACACAGTGAAAAGAAAAGTGAAAATCGTTATCGTAGACAATGTTCACTGTAAAAAAAAAGTTTCTTTGTGCGGAGAAATGTCTATTGGATTTCAAATAGCACTCCCTGTGTGTGTGTGTGTGCTTTAGTTAATTTGTGTTTACTCATATAAATTTCAGAATAATTCAGACATTTTTCATTGTTAATGAGCAAAAATTACTCTGTAAATAGAAATTTTTTTAATTGAATGAATCTCACCCATTTCAAATTTTGCCCACCGTTAAATAAATTCCCAACTTTTTTTACTGTTTTTCTTTTCCTCTTGACCTAGAATGAGCCGTTTATTTTAATAAAATATATGCCTTCTGCATGAAGAAACTGTCTCTAATCACTTGAAACATGACAAATGACGTGTAAACGACTAATTGCTAAAAAGGCTCATTTAATGCCAAGATTAGCTGGGAACTGAAATTTTTCGAATGCCATTTTTTTTTGTTTTGTTTGCCTTAAAAAGTCAGTATAAGCTATTTTCAAATTATTTTTGTACGAACGTTCTATTATAATACGCAAGTTGCATTTTCAATTATCTTATTATGCAAAATATGTGCAATTAATTTAATTTTTAAAAAATTGAAGTCAAAAGATGTTTTAACAATTTCTGCGTAAATATGACTGCTGGGGGCTATCTGTGTTATTATGGTATTATTCGATTCCATTTTATAATTTTTTTTGGTTTTGTCCCTTATTGGAATATTAGAAATATAGATAAAGCTGTATTTGAATTTGTGATATATTTGATATATTCTAAACCCCTAATGTTCTAATTCGATTGACGTGTTTGTGATTGCCTGAGAAAATTCATTCAATTGAAGTCAACTGTATTAAATTTAAAATATGACAAATTTTAGGATGTTTTTTTTTCAAATGCTAATTAATTTTATATGACCTTCCACCTGTAAAGGGCTTTCGATATCTTGTCTAAAAATCCTTCTTGCACATTTCCTCCCCATTTAGCTATTTGCTAGTTTAAAATTAGAATTTTGAAACGATTATGGAACACGTTTTTGATGTCTCTTTCAACATCAAACTTAATGGGAATTACTCTCAAACTTTAAAATGGTATTATCTTATCAGATGTGTTTGAATAAATTATATCAAATTTAAACAGGAAAATAATGCCAATTCACTTAAATAGTTCCTTGAAGAAATACTTTCTTTTTTTAAAAAAAAGTTTTGGTTTATGCATTTTCATACATAAATCAAATAAAGTGCATGGAAAAATAATTTAACCACTTTACTTCGTGATCGTCTTCAAAATATTGAAATACGCTGTAGAAATTCTGTATATACAACGGAATTAGTTGGAACTTGTTGCCTTTGGCATTGGAAGTAGTGTAAACAAACCATTTGTTGTTCCAGGAAGTTTAAATTTGGTTTGAGATCTTTTTATTTACTCATTCTCTTTTGGGAAATACCCGACTTTTAGCTGGTTAGACTTAGCAAATTTATTTATACTATTCTTTTGTTGTATTAGCCAAATGTTTCCAAGCTCTTACAAGGAAAGTGCTCTCTGCATTCTCTTCGAATTTAGAATTCAAGAAAAAATTGGTTTGTCTTTTGTAACAGCTTTCAAAATTCCCCTTTTCTCCTACTTTATTTACAGGAACTTCGAGACGTTATTTTAAATATTTGTTACTCGAATTAAGCCTAGTGTAGCGTGTATAGTGTGTTGAGATCCTAGTACGGACTAGTGAGAACTTTAAGAAGTACTTAGATGTTAATTAGTATTATTAGACAAATATTCCTTTTAAAAACAAGAATTTATTATTTTTTACTTCGAATTCTAATAAGTAATATACTGCATTAGATTACGTTATTAAAATTTTCATAAGAAATGCTAATCTGAGTACTACGAAGAAAGCTTTTTTTTTAAATATGTTTTCTCAAATTGTAATGCCTTCGGATTTTCTGATATCTATGTACCAAATACAGACCCAGATACTCAACTTCTAGGTTGCATATCAGTATAATTATTTCATTACTCATTACGGTGTTTTATTAAAACAAATAAATTGTGCAAAAAGTCCAAGCCTAGGACAAAAAGGAGGAAATGACATTTGCGGATTGATTTTCTATGCATGACATTTCATTTTTCAATTTAATGAGAGTGTTTGAAGGTTGGGATAGTTGGCCATGCAGCAATCAAAACTATGGGTTGCTTCTGATGAATCTATTCCAAAGAAGATGGTCAAATTGACTGGAAGAGTTATAACGAGATCTTTTGGGATGTCTAGGGCATCATTCTCATGGATTTCTTTTAAAAAGGGAAAGTGATCAATGGACAATTTTACTGTGAATTTCCCCGTTTCTAACATTGGTATTTTCTGAGCTGCCTTTTATTCATATCGAAGATATTATAGTGCAAAATATCTATGGATTTAGTACATTCTTGATAGGTTTTAGGGGTGGGATCCCTCGCGTGTTGTTTAAATTTAAAGCTAAAATATGGTGTGCCTTTTTATATGTATCTGTATGTAAATTATTTATGAGATTTATTAACCAGTTCAACTTTTTTCGTTTAGCTGGGAAATATCTTTTGTAAGTTCTATTATGTCAAGCAAAATCTCACATATTAATCATGCGCGAACGGCATTTTTTTAAGTATAGAATTGAAACTGATGACATTTTGCTTCAAAAAATAAATACAGCCAAATTTTTTTAACATACTAGGTTTCAGATAAATGAAAAGTGCTTTACGAACAAAAATCACCACAACGTGAGTAAATATTTATTCGCTATACATCTAGAAAATACGCCCCGAAAATCGATTATCAAATAAATTATACATTTCCCGATAACCAATCGTGTTTTTAATTTGAACATGACTCTTAATTCTTTGCCTGTCACTGTTATTGAACTTAGAACATTGTTTACTCAATCGGTAAAGTAAGGAAAACTGCTTAATAGGTAAACGGAATAACAGTATTTAAATTGATCAATTTGTGTGGTGTAAAGTTGTTTTCTGGTCAAATATCGCTTTTATTGTACTATAAAATATTCAAATGACTTAATCGCATGCATTTTCGAATAAATTGACTAGGGATTTTTTTTTTCTTTCTATTGTTGATTTTGAAATATGAGAGGAAAACTTTCTTAAAAATTGATGTATATTTCAAAATAACGTTCTTAGAATCATTGAATTTTATTTAAGAACTCGTGTGCTACTTAAAAAATAAACCTAAAATATTCTAGATCTTATAGTAAACGAGGGTGTATATAAGCCGGAAAAGAAGAGGAGGAACATAATTTCTTTATCGCTGAAAAAAAATTAGAAAAGTAAATTACCTTCTGTATAATTAGAATAGCAATCATCGTTGTAAAAAAATATCGTTTTTTATTTTGGTTTTGAAATCATTATATAAGAAACGGTTATCGCATAAACAATACCCCTAGATTTAGAATATTAAATGCAGGGGTAATATTCCCCCAATCTCTTATATATTTTTCATGATTACACTATTTACATAATTTTATAAAATATGTAGATATTAAATTAAATAGAAGTGACATGTTGTCTTTCAATACCAATCTTTATTAATTGATTAAAAAATTGACATTAATTAAACAACATGCCTTTTAAAATTCTGTAAGTCAGATTATTAAACCAGTAAGATAGATGGTGATGCTAATTCAGCCATTTCACGACTGTTCCAAATATATAAAAACTAATTTTTCATCTCATTTTACGTTTGTTTCTAGCTATTAAATTGAATTTTATTTTGCTTGTTTACATTTTTTTGTCTTGCTATGCTAGTATTGTAATTTTATTATTACGTTCAATAGCCAAAGAACTGTGTGGGAAGAAATGTTCTTTAAGTTACAAAAATTACAAATTGAAGTCTTCCAGAATATTTTTTTTTTAAATAAATATTCAAACACAACAAATTTTATTTAAATGAAATAGGGATCGCGGTAGCTTAGTGGTCATGATCGCGGCAGCCGGCGTTGTTTTCGTCGACTCATGGGCTCGAACCCTGATGCCATTAAAGACCCGCCGTGTTGCGCAGCTGATACACGTTAAATCTGGACGAGGTCCCAAGTATACCCGTTGGCGCGGTGTGGAAATTTGGAGACAGAGGTGCTATATCGGTGTCGTTCCCGTCACTTCATCGAGGTTCAAAATAGCGAGGTTCAACGCCAATAGTCTTCGTGTTGCTTCTAAGTGCGATGTCAATAAAACCACCAATAAAAAAAAAAAAAAAAAATTGTAAATGAAATAGGTTGATGTAAACCCTAGACTGAGGGTTCAATTTTTTACGATTTTTTTGTATTTTGTTAGTTTATTTAGTATGAGTATATACGTTAACGTCTATGGTTTTAATCATTTTTAAACTCGCTCAAGAATATCATATCATTTGATTTCACATCCGTCGTATACTAAATTTATTTTTGCCGAAATGCATTCGAAATGTACCGGTATGTTCATTTGCATATTTCGTAAATAAATTGATGGCAGTAGTAAAAGAAAGAGTGCATCAAAGATAGCGGACAACGCTTAGTGTTTAATTTATCAATGGGTTCGTTTGACGATGAAAGCCACTTAGTTTAGAAGTCAGAGATGTGATACTCAATGTATAGGCTCCAAAATACGCTTAACATGTTTTTTTTTTCCCCCTCGTGTTTTTCTTATGGCTGGTTCAGGTTTCTTCGTTAAGTAGGTCAAGGTTTGTGCCCGTTGTTTTGTTTTTCAAATGCGGAAGCTTTGAAAATGTCAAGGAAGGTTAAGTTTGTGTTTACTTAATTTAACGAACGGAATCTTATTTATACCAAGGTGTGATTTAAATTTGAAAATCGAATTTTTTGGGTATTGACATTCTTTTACTTCATTTTAAATTCCGAAGTCTTTCGAAATGGAATGCGATTTCAAAATTTATATATAGGGAAGCCCCCTCCCCCTCCTTCCCACAAAGCAAATTCCTAAATTTCGATACTGAGACGTTTATATTGCTGATTTTTAAATTCCAATATTTTTCAAGATATGATTTCAAACAACATACAATGAAGGAAAAAAAAAAAAAAAAAAAAAAATCGAGTTCCTTGAGGGATGAAGGGGACAGAGACTTTAAATTTCCCCATGAACTCTAAGTTTAGCATGTGTTACAAATTTTTCTCGATCGACTACCGAGCTTCGAAATTAGTTTTTTTTTTTTTTTTTTTAACTGAGCCTCTCCATATCCGCAATTTTTAGAATCAATAAATTTAATAACTTATTAGAAAATGTCATATAAAAATACACTTAAAAGGAACAGGTAATTGCTTTATGATATTTATTATAATGTATTAAATATTTTTAAATCATATTTATGCACTTGACAATTTTTTGTTCTATTACTTGATTTATTACCGTAATGAGAGAAATTATGAATAAGTTTCTGAGATTAGCCCCTCCTCTTGCCTTAAATTTCCCCCATACAATCAATGCTTATTTCTCATGATAAAAAATTTCAATCCCTATGTACCAAAGTTATTTTAAACAGTTGCTGAATCTTGGGTTTTTAGCGAACAATTACTGTCCGTGGCTTCGCTTTTTCCTGATGTGCTAAGTCTGTAATTCTCTCTCAAAAATCGTCCCAAGTGACGAAAGCGTGGGGAAAAAAATTGCAAGTGAATAAAGGTATAAATTTATTCATGTAGTTGGTGTTTTGTAAATGTATATTCATTAGTCATATTATTTTTTTAAAAAAATAATGCGTGGAAGCGTTATTCGACTGTGAAGAATTAATACTTGTGTTGGAAATTACGCTCAAAATTTTCTCGGGTGTTTAATAAGCCGTTTCTTTTAACGAGAAGCTTATTGCTATAAGTAAAAGTTTTTCGTTTTGGTCTTAAAAGACTAAGCTACAAAAATGGGATTTACTGAACAAAATATCCCAGTTATGTTCAAAAGGTGATTTCAACTTAGGAGAGAATATTGGAATTAGCACGAGCAGTGGAAAACATTTAATGTGAACGGTGAACTTAAATAAGCTATAAAAATATAGATTTAAATCAATAAAGTGTGAACAAATTTTAAAGTAAAATAACGCATAATTTATAAAAGTTTGAATCGCTTAACTAACACAAATACGTAATTATTGATAAGTGCCCTCCCATAGCTACTTACTTATATATGATATCTGAAGAAGTATTAAGGCCTCAACTTTTTATTCCATTTACAAAAAAAGATCGAAAATTCTATGCAAAGTGTTGCAAAGAGCAGATTTAGCCACCCAAGATGCGCTTTTTTTTTTTAAAAATAATTATTATTAAATTACTCAATTAAATATAAGAAATAAAGTAAACGACGAAATATCAAGAAATGGGCAATAGTAAACTTTCCCTTATTAAAATTAAAGCAAATGATGTATGTATTAATTAAAGCAACAGATTAAAAAATTGAAAGGTGGTCTGGTACGTCAATAGTGATCCAACTAAATAGCCCCTTGGGTGGCTAATAAAAACTTGATTTAAAAATATTTTTTATTTATTCAATATTTTAATTCGGAAATTTAAGGCTAAAAGAGGCAATTACGTAAACAATATGTGTGCAAAATTTCAACTCTATTGGACATTGTTGAGTGAACCCCCAAGTCCTTCATTGCTTGAGCATACCATTGTATTGTATTGTCATCGGAGGTATACGAATATGTGCAA
The DNA here is from genome assembly GCA_019974015.1 of Nephila pilipes. Taxonomy (NCBI): domain Eukaryota; kingdom Metazoa; phylum Arthropoda; class Arachnida; order Araneae; family Nephilidae; genus Nephila; species Nephila pilipes. The sequence goes on along the minus strand of BMAW01128110.1, from coordinate 553,794 downwards.
AGTTTATGTTCGGTCAAATGATGGGAGGTGCGTCTAAAATTTCGAGTACAAATCTTGTATTAGAAAGACTTCTTTTTCTTTTTTTTTTAAACACATACACGAGAACATTGTAAGTTGAATAAAAACTAGTGAAAAATAAGCGGTGTTAGTTTATAAACAAATAAAAAAAAACCCAGCATGGACCGTTCTAGGTGAAATACAGCTTTGATTCTAAAAATGCACATAATTTTATTCCAATTTTTAAGTAATTTTTCTATGAGCCTTCTTACCATTTTAAGAACGTTAAAATTGTTGCTTTATAATCTGTGAAAATGGCACGTGTTGTTACTGAAACCAGTTTTTCAGCCTTATTTATTCTGTATTTTTCGGTAATCCTTCACTCCTACCTTTACTACTGCTTCTTTCCTAAACCAGCTAAATGTATTCCCGAACCCACTCTCTCTCTCTCTAAGCGTTCGCGTCCTGTGTCGTCGCAGTGTATAGACGTTCTTCCGCGTCGGTCATCAAAGGGAAATTATTTTTCCTAAACAGACGAACTCACGTGATGAGTTTATTAAACTCTCTGAAAAGCCTTTTCGGAACGGTATTGTCTCTGGTGGGCAGGAAGCTTCACAGACCGAATTGCTTTTGGAATGGGACTACCGGTTTTGGATTTGCTTGTGTGCGGGGTTTCGGTTTTTAGGAGAATTTTAATTGATTTGGTCTGAGTGATGCGGAGAGCAATTTAAACTTGGAATTGACCTTCTTTTAAAAAGGAAGTTTGAGTGATTTGAAATATCCTGAACACTTGGGATAGGAAAAGTTTTTCTAGTCTTTTCCCTCTCTGGATTATATTTCCCATCCTTATTGATTTAATTAACTTAAATGTTTGGAATTTTTCGTAGCTTTTAAAAGGATACTTCTAATTTATGTTGAAGGGAAGTGTTCTTTAACTGTGGAATAAAAATCGCTCTCGAGACACAAAAAGGTATTGAAATGATTTAATATTATGACTAGGAAATAATAGAAAAAAGAAATATAATATTAAATAGTTTCCATGAAATATTTTTAGTTAACGATTTCGAAATTAAATTACTGTATTTATTAGGTATAGAGAAGTTACACTATGAGATGTATTCTTTTTATGCCACTTTTTCAAGGTACACTTTTTCGGAGCACTTTTTTTTTCAAAGGGGGGGGGAAACCGTTTGTGAAACACTAATTTTCTTAGTTATAATGGTCTATAAAATGGTAAATTCAAAAGTTATTTCATAAACCTTTATTATTATTATTTATTCTTTAAATTTTGTCATATTTGGTTAAAATTTAGTAAAAATTGACATTTACGCTAAAAGTTCATTATATATATATATATATCACTTTAAATAAAAATAGCTCCAAAGTAAATAGTTATATACTTAAAAGCGATGTTTGAATTTCACGACATACCTAGACATGTACAGAATTTTGTGGTAAAATTTCATTTGAATATATGAAATACTTTATTTAAGAAATGAGATTTTTCGTAATCTAATTAAATCCTTAGTGTTCTCGAAAATGCAAATCTATAAATCAAAATTAAGTGAAGAAATAGTTGGCAGATGTACTTACAACTATTATAAATAAATAAAGCTAAATTCTTTATTTAAAAAGTATATTGTACATTCATATTGTTTAAAAAAGAAACCGGCTATTTAAAATGCATTTATTTTTCTATGGCTTAGTTTCGATTTCGGTCTTGGAAAAATTCCACTTCCGGTCGCTTTAAATTAAACTTCCAGTTTAAAATCTAGACTATAGCCTTGTTTCTAGCTACCCTAGAAACAAATGCAAACCCTTTTTGAAATCGTAATTTATGTGGGCTTTTAATAAAAAACAATAAGTAAGAAATTTTCAGGAAAATGGTGATTTTTGGGGTAGGCACATATCGTAACTGAATATTTTTCTTGAAATTTCAATTTTCTCGAATTGTTTCCTTTTTAGAATTTATTTTATATGAGTTCATGCATGTGTGTGTGTGAAAATATATGTAAAAATAAAGTGGATTGTTATACACATTTGACTTATCTAACAATCCAATATCGTTAAAAATAGCATCTTCAAAATGAAGCGGAACGTTTTTCACCTCTATCCTGGGCTTTACGTAAAATAAAAGACACTTTATTTGATGCGTGATGGTAGCCCCCCCCCCCCCGAAATGTTAATAGGTAGACTGTGATTTTCCTCTTATTTTGATTCAAGGTGAATTATGTGAAATGTTATCAAACTGATAAATCTGGCAGACGGAGTGAAGGTGCTAAAGGAGGGGAAAAAAATCATATTCTTCTGAATCATACTCTTCTGTATTAACTTATATTATGCACTAAAAACTGACTATGTCGTGATTTAAGAAATAAAATATTTTTTGCCTTTTGAATATTGTTATAGAAGGTTTATGTTAATTTTTTGCTAGTTAGATATGAATAAATACCTACCATATACTGTCTCTTCTACACATC
>BMAW01128110.1:537124-547245 GCA_019974015.1 Nephila pilipes | reverse complement strand
AGGCCACGCACACGCTTGGGGCTGCAAACCAAAATACAGCAGCATTCCTCCGTCGGGGTAAGCATGAAAGTAATGGGGTTCTAAGGCAAGCAAACATCCACTCACACGCCGACCTGAAACACACCACATCCTGGGAGAGTGATTAACCCTTTTATTGAGCCTGAGCAGAAGATTGAGACGATCCTTTACTTTGGAACAAAAGAAAACCACGCCTCCTTCTCAAGATTGCTGTCCCAGAGAGCATTTTCTTTTACCGTCCCAACAACTCTCCCCAGCCTATCCAAACCACCAAAGTCTCATACACGAAACCAAGAACATTCCTCGATCGATAGTCCCCGAAAAACTTCTGGAGCAAAACGAATGGAATCATTAACGTAATTCATTATCAAAGATGAGCATTAATTTGATCCCTTTAAATGAACTCCTCCTTCTCATCTTTAATGGCTGCGAGAATCTCCTTCCGGAAAATCAATCTGCCAGTAGAATTACTTTCTTTCGAAGCGCCTCCCCTCATCTTTAGATTTGGCGGCAGCGCTCTCCCTGCGTGTGTAATCCCAACACTGTGGCTTCACCATTTAGCTTCTCCTCCTGAATTATCTCCTGAACCTTGAATTTCAGGGTTTTCAATAAATATACATAATTAACCTATAAGATAATGAATCCTTAGTATTTTACATGTTAAAAAGTCTTCTTCTATGCATTCTCATACAACACTTATGAATGAATGACTGAATTGATGCAGATATTTATCAGTTGAGAACTATGTCCTAATTAGTTATTATACATAACCAATTATAAATTCAAAACATGAAGAAGGTCACAGTCACATCAAATTTGGAAAAAATTCCCATGGGTTCAAAAATTGCAGACATATTATCTATTTATAGACACATTACAGAACTCTCTTCTACACACTCAATAACTGACGAGTTTTATACAGTATAATGATGAAAAATAAAACTTTTTTTTCCTCAGAAGTTATGAAAAATGTCAACAAATTGTGATAGTAGTAAACTTTGAAAAGAATTTTTTTGACTGTATTTTTACTTTCGATAAATGTTGGATTGCTTTTTTTTTTTTTTAGAATGTTTTTAGTTATCGAGAGTATGTTGCTATGCATGTTCGTATCAAGTCTTATACATTTTAAAACAATATTTACATTTAAAAAGAAACTGTTGGTAGTCTTTGAAATACTAGTAATAACAGTAATAAAAATTGTATTTTATTTTTTAGAAAATCTAAATCATTCTTCTATTTTTTCTTATCTTTGAGTTAAATTTATCATATTTTATTATTTATGTAACTGTACTGTGTGAATGTAGAAAATATTCATACATTGGTAGTTATAATCTGAAGAATCTTAGCTATAAAAAATGCGCTATTAAATTGTACAATAAATCTTTAAATATATATAACAGAATACAATTTACTATTTGAATGCAAAATGTATTGGGAATCTTACATTTAACTATTTAAAACATAAATAATACACAATCTTGTATAGGAAGTATTCGTACAATGCACACAATCTCAAATACTTAACCGAATTTGATGCAACCAGAAATGCAACCCCATTCTTGTTTTAGAGCATTTATCAACTCACTTTCTTCCTTTCATTCTCTATATTTTTGTGCAACACGGCTGTGGAAACTTCATTGCCTACATGCGTTTCGAACTCTACCTATTGATATGGCTATTCTATTTTTTTTAATTTTGCTGTAAGCGTAGGTGTTATTTTCAGGTTTTCCTTCAATCAACGGGCGAGGAACGCTAAGTTGTAATTCAGAAACCATCAACTCCTCAGAATAATAGAAGACTGCACTGTAGAACGTGATCTACCAACTAATGATGAAATTTCATTGGGTTTTACCGTCTTTACGAAGCTTTAATAATCAATTTACTTAATGGATAATAACAGGTGTGTAAAGACTTATGATCCGTATCGAAAACTGTCCTTTATATCAAAATGCATTATTTCATTATATATGCCTCATGATGACTGATGTCTCTTATCGGCAAAGAACCTATTTATTCAACCACAAAACAAATAGAAAAAATTCCATGTACGTATACATTGTACTTCACCTCAAAATCATTAAACTTTTTTAGTTTTCTGTGTGTTAGAAAAATAATTCAATATTTATTCAGTTCTTTAACACTACATTCATATATGTAAAACGATGTTTTATGGCATGTTACAATTTGCATTAATTTTATTATTTGCTTCAAAAACTTTCTTACCCAAAACCCGTTCATGTACGTATACTTTCTACATTCACTGTATGCTATTTCTGAAATAACGTGCTTCGTTGTTTTGAAATACTTTTCTTTTTGAAACACATACAGCGTCTCGTATCATTATCGCTGGACATATCGTAAAACTCGAATCCAAAAAAATACGAATGACTTACTTCGCTGACCACTCCGGCCGTTCTTGCGTGGCCGAAAAACCTTTAAAAAACTTTTTTTTCCCCGCTTTCATATTTTCTCTTAGTTAAATAGTTCGGAACAACGTAAACTACCCGCGAAATGTACGTGGCAGCCAATGTTGAAGATTACGTGACTGTTGATCGAAAAACCAAAAAACGAAAGAAAAATTCCGACGACCCAAAACCTTCGGTATAGAGATAGATAACCCTACTCCCCCGTGATTCCCAAAGGGAAAAGGAACATCAATCCATACCAGACATCATCTTTATTTGAAACTGGCGTGTAAAGAAACCAGCTTTTTATAAACTTTTCTTCTAAAATAGCTCCCGAATACGCTAACAGCTTCTTCCTTTTGTTCTTTTACTTTACTTTTCTTTTTGGAAAATTCGAAACTTATTTTTTTTTGCGTAATAAAACGTGATGCTCGGAATCGCTTGAGGCGTTTTGGGGATTTTCTTCGTTCGACTGATAGCATAAGTTAGGCGCGTAAATAGTTTTGCCTCTCGGGCTATGTAGTGTGATTCTTGAAATTGCATGAGGGTGTTTTTTAAGATAAAGGTATGTTACTTTCATTAAGTCTTACGACCGCAGTAGCCGAATAGTCATGACCGCGAGGTCGTGCCTGCATTGTTTCCATTTATTCGTATTAGTCGTAAGTTCGAGTCTCGATGCTTTTAAAGGATCGACGTGTAGAGGTGCGATGCGCGTTACATCTGTTGGGGTTCAAAATCTACATCGGCGTGGTGTAAAATTTAGGGGAGTAGGATACCAGCTCTAGTGTCGTCCATTTCTCTTGACTGTCCTTTGCAATTGGGCCTCGTGTTGCTTTTAATTGTGACGCGTAATCAGAGATTACATTCAACAAATGTTCAGGGGCTTCTTCGAAATATTTTCCTTCCGTCAATTCCCTTCCCTTCCGATTCATGAATAAAAGCGATACATTTGAGTCCTGATGCTAGTTAAATCTGTTTAGGCTCGGGAAGTCCTCAGATGGGCGTGGTGTGGATGTGGAGAGTGAGGTGTCATCCGTGGCAAGTAACCTTCATATTGCTTCTGCGGGTGTCGTTAATAAACAATCATTCATGCAGTTTACTGTAAAGTTACAATTCTGTGTAATTGATCATTTACCTATTTTTTAATAGAGTTTTTTTTCATGTATGTGCATGTTTAATAGTTTACAAAAAAAGACTGTCATTATCATTAATGTGAAGTACTTTATAAAAACTTGTGTCGAATTTAATTTTCCAATTTGAAGAAATATTTCTGTTGATTGATTGGTTTTATTAACGTCGCACTAGAAGCAACACGAGGGTTATTGGCGACGGACCTCTTAATTTTGAGCCTCGGTCGAGTGACGAAGACGACACCTGAGCTGGCACCTCCTTCTCAGAACAAGGTCATGGTCACGGCCGGCGGTTTTTGTCAAGTCGTAGGTTCGATCCTTGATGCCACTAAAGACCCGCCTTGTAGTCGGGGCTAATGTACGTTCAACCTGTCGTGGCACAAAGTCCTCCCATTGGCGTGGGGTGGAAGAGGAGAGGGGTACTAGCTCAGGTGTCGTCCTCGTCACTTGACCTTGGTTCAAAATTTCGAGGTCCGTCGCCAATAGCCCTCGTGTTACTTCTAGTGCGATGTTAATAAAACCAACCAAACCAATCCCTCTCTTAACTTCCTCACCACGCCACGGGAGGACTTTGAGCTTCGCCAGATTTAACGTGCATCAGCTCTGGCTACACGACGGGTCTTTAATGGCATCAAGGCTCGAACTCACGACATGACGAAAACCGACGTCCGCAACCATGAGTCACATTTTTTTTCTGTATTTTCTAGATATTTACGCTAAAATTTCTGTTTTTATTACGCGTATTATGTTATTTTAATCGGCTGCGCGCGTGTTCTTTCGCTTTTCATCCATACTTGTAATTTTGCGTTTTAGCGTATATTTCGACGTTTCTTTTTTTGTAATTGTGGTTTTATAATTTAAAAAAAGTGCATATAATAATCCCCTCCTCACCTATAATTGACTTGAAGCAGTTTGAGATACCAAATTTGTTATGCAATGTGAACTGATTTTAATGCCCATTTAAAATAGTCTGCCTTTTTTCTTGCAAAGAAGCAGATCAACATACGTAGCTCTTAAGTATTGAATTTTAAATCCGGTTTGTTACTGATTTAAATTCAGCTATACCTAACGGGAAATGTTAATCTAAGCAATTTTTTCTTACAATACCGATCCGCGGAGGCTTTATGCAAAAAAATAAAAAAAATTATAAACACTTTTAAAAATTGTTATGGGTATAACTATTTAACCGTAAGCTGGGTTATGTATAAATATTCGTACGCCCTTAAAGATACGCAAATTAACTCATACAAATCATTTGAGTAAGACTGTAACGAAATGGTTGTAAGGCATCCATATTTTCCAAAAGATTAGTGTGGAAATATTTCCATGATAAGCCTACAGATAAAGAAACAATTCGCAAAGGCAAAGTTGCAAGGAGTTTTCTAGGATGGGAAAGATAACTCTTATCCAAACTCAAATATTGCATTGGTACATTAAACACGTTTGCAATGAGTCAAAAATTATGTGTTGCTGGAACATTTCAGTTATTACCATTAGTGGTACAGACTGTAAGAAAAGAAAAAAAATCTGTTGATGCATTATCCTAGTTAGTTGCGAGCTTCGTTACATGGAGGTGCTGTATTTGAGTGAAAGGCCGTCGGTTAGGATTCCCAAGAATTGCTGACCCGTGTGATGACCGGGAATGACAGAAAGTCCCACTGTAGCTCATGCGACTAAATGACTAAAGAGGTAAGAGGCGACTAAAATGGGTAACCAGCTTCTTGGGGTATAGCCGGACACCCTACCCCTGGGGATTATATCAGGGGACCTCAGGGACTTGCCTTCTTCAGGTAAGTACGGGCATCACGACCTCGAGGCACCCTAATCATCTTTTTCTTTCCTATGGGGTTTACTGCCTTTGGTAAACACGGGTGACGCTTCCCCGGGTAACCCTAGCGACCCATCTCTATTTTCGACCCTCCTTCTTGTCAACCAATTTTTGTCTTTTCTTCAATTTCTTCACATCTAGACCACAGTTAAATCTTGTTTGGCGCAGCATAGCCATAGCTCAGGGGTCGTCATCGTCACTTGACCGAGGCTCAAAATTACCTGGTCCGTCGCCATTAGCTCTCGTGTTGCTTCTAGTGTGACGTTGATAAGCAATCACAATCCTCTGAATTACCTCTTTTTTATTAGATATCAAAGTAATCATAGTACAAGATAAATATCCAATCAAGCTTGTGGGTTTATGTTGGTGTTGATTTATACAAAAAAAAAAAAACCCCAATGACATTTTGATGTGAAGGGGGATATAAGGGGTTGTAATCCGCTATGAGGGCTGCTATATACTGAAATTTTAATATAAAGTTTTTTTTCTTCAGAAAAAAATATTCGAAACATTTTTTTTTTAACCTTTAAAACGAAATTTAAAATTAAGAGTTGAATTGGGAGACCCCCTTTCCCCTCCGGACTATGAAACATTTCTCGCTACGTCCCTGATCGGGAGCCAGGAATAACGCTGAGGAGTCTCGTCTAAATGAAGCGAGGAGCAAATAAAGGATTTCATTCTCGATCTCCGTCGATAACAAGAATCGAGTGTCAATGTAAGGAAAGAGGTGTCTTTGATCTATTAATTCAAAAGACACGAACCGTAAAAATATTTGTTTTGGATTGATAAAAAAAAAAAAATGTGTTCGAGCAAATATGTATTTAGCTTAAATAATTACCTTATCCTGTGTTTACTTTTGAAAAACCTTCTTTTCGTACACCGAGTACTCGCCCGAATAATGAACCGCACGTGGCCTACCCCGTGACTTTTAACGAGTGTCATTAAAAGGAAATCGGATTTTTCGTGTTGTTTTGTATGCGTCAGACTATCGAAATGCTGCGCATGGCACACTCCCTTTGCACTTACTAGATAGTGATGTGGTATTTTTAGTGTATCGGATTCTTGATATCAATAACGTGGTATCGTCAGTCCCTCGATAAGAAACGCTTTCATAAGTCCTGCTCTGGGTTTAGATCTTTCCTTTTCTAATTAGACCTGAAACGCGTTCACTCGCTTTCGCAAGAGGTCTCGAAATTTTTTAATTTTTTTCAAAAATTACAATCGAGATGAATCAAATGAACAGAACCATGACTGGTAAGTGATGCGTTTTTTTATTTTTATTTCTTTGACTTCATTATACTTATACGAAACGTGTATTATTGTTGCTCGTTTCTTTGAGGGCTTGTGAAAAATTGAAACCGGCCTTTTGTGTTAAGTCATCGAGTTTTTAGAATGAATTGTTTTTTTAATGAGATGATGGAATGTTTTTTTTTCCATTTATTTAATTTTTTTAATTAAGCGTTTTGATTACTCTCTTTGTAGCGTAAAATATTGGGAAAGGGGCATTAGTCGTTCTAATCTGTTGGCTGTATAACATGTGCTAGTCTTTTATAAATTGTGAGAAAGTTTTCGTGATATTTTTTTGAATGCGTGTTTTTGATATATATATATATATATATATATATATCATAAAAAAAATATCTCGGTATTCGTACAAATTGATTGGATATTTTTCAACCATTTCCATTTTTCATTATTTTCATTGACCCATCATTCTTCGGCGGAAAAATGTTCTCATTAACTGTTTTTTGTAAAACTGTACTGCCACATAACTTCACAAAATTTAGACACTAAGCCAGGTAAGTGGTAAATTTAACTTTTCACTGAAATCGTGATTGGAAAACTTAACGTCTTTTTGAATTTTTTTGTTCTGTATAAATTTGTATGGATTCAATTTTTTTTAACCTCTGGAGAGAGGTACCTTTTTAGCGAGACCCATAATAATATGGGCCAAAAAACAATTCATTTGACATATTTGCATGTAATTAGGGTGTTTATTTATTTTTTATATTATTGTAAATAGTTTTCATTCTCGTAACATAAATTCTTTATAATGCAAAATTGATAAATTTGTCAAGACTGTGTGAACTTAGTGTCACATCCTTCTCCAAAAAAAGAGCCACATGCATGCCAAACGAGCGATAATCGCAACAAGTAGCTACTGTGGACCATAGAAATTTGTAGAATTTTTTTCCTTTTCAAATTGTAGTGTAAAAACGAGGCTCTTAAGGGAGCCCTTGACAAGAGAAATTATGTAAAACTTCTGTGTATACAGTTACCTTAAATATATTTTTCATTCGAATTTAACATACCATATATGTAAAATTTGTATAAATATTTCGAACAACTGCAGTGCTGGTAATGTTGTCTGTATAGGAATAATAAATCATGAGGAATGCCGCATGTAGTGTATAAGGAATAAGACAAACTCGGCGCATTTTTTGAATTTAAAAAAGAAAAATGCTCCAAAAATACAACATTCTGATTTCACCATTTTTATGGAGCAGCTTATTTTATGACTCGACTCATTTCTTACTGAATCGATTCATTCCCCCCCCCCTTTTTTTTTTTTGTAGAATAAGTTTTATTCTATGAATTTCATGTAATGTTAACTGATTTTTAACTTAAGAAAGACATAGCTTATTAGTAAAATTTTAGGGAGGCAGGCGAAATAAATGTTAAAATCACACGAATTTACAAATATAGGGGTATTTTTTCCTATCAGAAAGTGTTAGAATTATGAGTTCTAACTACATGACATCAAGCAAAATTACCTTAAGTATAAATTCTCTATATTGGAATTTTCATTTTAATCCCAGCTATCTTTTTTCCCCATTTTTTTCAAACGTCTAGATCACAGTTATGCCTTGTTTGGCTCAACATAGCCTTATCTGGTTCATAAGCCATTAAACTTCGCAATCACTCGCTCACATTATATCAGAATTTATCTTTTTTAAATACTTAGATTCCCAACTTTAAAAGAACCCCGTAACAGTTTCCTTTACTGGTTTATCTAATTTACTACGACAAAGTGGATCTGGTCTATGCCTTGTTCGTGTAAAAATGATTTTCAACATTTTTCCCCCTTGAAACGTTATCTGTTGCTTGATGATGTAATGAAGGACAGAGAAAATGATAACAGCTGTTAGTTATCACTGCATTGGAAAGTATTGAGTATTTTGTCAGTTTTGCAAGTGTGACTAATTTATTATGCCAGAAATTCCAACATTTCTCATGTCTGATTTCTTCCGAAGTATCTTCATGCGTTAAACTATCTTATCACGCTGATAAAGAAATGATTCATGCCCAACTTTAAAAATGAAACACTAAATTATCACCGTTTTCCCTAGAAAGGGTGGTACATACAAGAGGTACTTATCTCTAATCCACTTTGTGGAAATCGCGGATTAGAGATTTGACACCTTCAATATCGTAAAAATTAATTTGAAACTGCTGCAAATTAAATTCAACTGGGCTTCAAACCATTTTGTGGAGAGTTTCTCGTGGGTTTCACAATTAGTCAAAATGACGGAGTCCGTCATCAGTAGCTTCCGTGAAGTTCTTAGCTTGTTTGCTGCTTGGACCCCTTTGTCAGAGCCTTTTCCCTTGTCACGGTCTTCCGTACTTATATAAAAATGTGCTACATGCTTTAACAAATTATATTGAATAGCAATAAACACATAAAATTGTGTTAATATAAAAGTTCATTTTTCTTTTTTAGTGAAATACATTTGTTGTATCAAAATCCGAGAAAATCTTATTTATTTCAAGGTATATGATAATGTGAAGATTATCGCATACCTTAAATATGGAAATCGAACAGTTGAGTACATATACATTAGTGATGACAGATGCTATTAAAATTAGGAATAAATTGCTTGATGTAAACAGTTGCCACTAAAAAAATAAGTATTCCTCCTCCATTTAATGCCATTTTAATGAATCAATCATGTCTAAAGCCGCAAAACGAATAAAAATGATCAAAATTCTGAAAGTTAAATATTAATTCTTGTAATTTGAATTTGTGGAATATTTAGTATTGAAATATTTCAAATCATGCGAAATTATAATGAACAAATAATGCATATTAACATTTTAAGACTGCCTTTGCGCGATGTTTAATAGGACTCGATTTCGGAATATTTTTTTCCAATAACAAAATGCTAGTACGTTAATTTTATATTCTGACTTCGCTATTTTGTAGAGTGCAGCGTATTTTATACTACTGTTCATTTTTTATCTGAATCAATACTTTTTTTGTGATACAAAAATGTGTTCCAACTTTCGTCTCTAAACTGTGTTGCTAATGGGTTTTGAACTTGCATATTTAATATAGAAAATTGTCCATTTTTGGAATGTTCCTAAATTAAAAGGGTATTGTAATACGTACCTTCGTTTATGATACGTCACAAACGTTCATGAAAATTGGAACAATTTTGTACCTGGAATTAAGTTCAAAGTTTTGATCGACTTCTTTGACATAGGCGAAGACAGCCTTAGGACACAAAGAGCTAGAAATAAATCAAACGGTTGTCTAACCATTCCGCAGAGTATTTGTTGTATTGATTTCCCAATGCCTTTTTATATTCAAATGAAAATATTCCATAGCCAACCAGTATTCAAAATTTATAAAGCATAAATGTCATCCGACCTGTTTGACCCCCCCACACACACTTTCTATTCTTCATTTTATGTTATTCTGTAATCGATTTTGTTTTTCAGTACAACTTGTTATAATGG